>JAMKCH010000023.1:0-89444 GCA_023653785.1 Ophioderma brevispina
GGTTTAATAAATTCTGTTTTAGCTGGACCACATGACACTTGTTGCCAGGAGGCTTAAATAATTAGGTAAGTCAGTGGCTCAGCAAAAACATACGTACTTACGCCTACAAGTCCTAATGGTTTCTAAAACTATTTAGTTCTGTTTCACTATGTCAATGTGCCAGGGCGCAGCCAAATTTATAAGTATTATCAAGGTTTAATAATTAATTATACACTCTTTTATCCTGTCACTAGACAACTCTGCAAGCCAAAAAATAACTAAGGGCCGCCCCAGAAATTATAAGGTATTATCAAGGTTTAATAAACTTAATATACTGGTTTTATCCTGACACTATGAACTTGCCAAGCAACATAACAATTGTGTCAAGGTCGGTACCTCAGCTAAAACATACGTAAGTCCTCTGGTTTCTAAACACTTTTTTCTTTCTGACACTGTGCAGGGCCGCGCCAGAATCTATAATGTATTATTCAAGGTTTCTAAACGGACATAGATCGCACATAATTTAATCTCTTCCTATATTCATAAATTGAAGATTTATAGTAGGCCCGTGTGAAAGCAAAACCATAGATCCGGGGAGGAGGCAACAGTCGGGCTCCGTAGGACGATAACAGAAAAAAGGGCGGACCACAAGTGGCGTGGAAGAGTTCAAATTAATTGAGTGCCATATTCCTAGCCGGACTAGAGGTAAGTCTTAATATTTTATGTAAAGATTGTGTGGTCGTAGCATAGACAAAATTAGGATACAGCAGGGGGCCTCCCGGTCCCCTGCCCTTCCACCCTCCCTCCTCCTCCGGCGCACCCCGGCCCAGCCGTCCCCCAGCCGCGGCCCGGCCCCCTAGGCCAGCCCGTCCCTACCGTGAACCCTCCGTCCCGGAACCGCCAGCCCGCCAGGAAACCCGCCCGCATGAACCCTCCCAGGAACGCCATCCCTCCCTAACCTCCCTCCCTAACCTTAACCAACCCTACCCTTCCTCCCTCCCTTCTCCATCCCTGAACCAACCCGCCCTCCCGGCCATCCCTAACAACCGCCCGCCCGGAACCAACAACCAGCCCGCCCGCCCTTAACAACCCGCCCGCCCGCCCGCCAGGAACCAAACCGCCCCTCCCGGACAAACCAGCCCGCCGGCCGCTAGACCGGAACCAACCCGCCCTCCCGCCCTTCCTCCCCAAAACCAACCTCCCTCCCTCCACCAACCCTCCCTCCATCCACCTTTTCCCCCCCCCCCCCCCCCCCCCAACCAAACCTCCCCTCCCCACTCTCTTCCCCCTTCCCTTCTTTCCTTCCTCCTCTTCCCACCTCCTTCTGTTATTTTATTTAATGATTTATAATAATAAAGGCAGTTGGGATTTATTCGTTTCATTTTTTAATTAGGCTTAATCTTACGCATTATATCATAACATGCTCTGCTATTTATTTACTAATATTATTATTTCACAGTCTGAGATTTTATGTTTCATTATTCCTTCTGAAATCTCCTGATTTGTTCATTAATGGATGGTTTTGATAAATAACAAAATTCATTTGTGTTGAAACAAAACCCCTCTTTATTGCTCCTATTTTGAGTAGGTCCCCTAAATTACAAATTTGACGTACAGATAAGTGTCAGTGAAAGTGTGCAGTGACAACGACTGATTTGCACCCTTGCAGATTGACGGACAAAAATGTTAACTTTTAGATGCCGCCGCTGCATGCTATAGGCCTAAAGGTCAGTAAAAGAGCTCATCAAAAAGTTTTCAGTAAGCTAGGGGGTCAAATTGTGAGAAGTACATGATTACGCGGCTTAAAACAAGATTATTGCCGACGCCGGTTATTTTCATTTATACAACTAGAACTTACCATTCATGCTGAAACTGTGAAACCGGGCGGGCTAGCTGCGGATTTATATGCGTACCAAGTCATTCAATATTCAACAATCGTTCAAACAATCAACACAACAATATTTAAACAATTAACAAACAATCACCCAAACAATCATTCAAACAATCCAATTCGACAGTGCAGTGTCGCTCGTAAACGTTACGCTCAACACTACTCCGAGCTACGTGAGTACGAGGTACGCGCGTTTGAATTCTGCTGTACGAGACTTCCGAAATTGAATTCTGCGCTAGAACATTGGAATTCTGCGCTACGAGCACTTGAATTCTGCGCTACGAAAATTTGAATTCTGCTATACGAGCAACAAGCATTTGAATTCTGAGCTACAAGCTACGAGCATTTGAAGTCTGCGCTACGAGCATTCGAACTTCTGCGCTACGAGCAATTGAATTCTGCTATACGAGCTTCAAGCATTTGAATTCTGCACTACGAGCTAAGGGCATTTGAAGTTTGCGTATCAAAGCATTTGAATTATGCTACGGCCTGTTCGAGGACGGACCTGCACGGTTTCGGACTTGTGGAATTAGTGACCCTGATATTCCTCCTAGGTTAATGACGACATCACCTTCAAAGTGCCCCAAATGTTGTAATCACATATTGTACCCAGACACGTCCAGATAAAACCTCACGCCGACCTTCATAGATTGGAGTTGCCATCTCGCAGACGGAACAGCACAGTTTCTGCAAGCACATTGATGCAATTGTTATAAACATAAAATGATGTTTTGAAAGGGAGCATTCATACTCTGTATCTTATCTTTTGTCATAGACATTGGATATACTGTATACATGGGACCGCGGCTTAACGTCCTCTACGACGGACAGGATATTTCATGGTTCGTTTGCCCAAGTCCAAATGGAACTGCGGAATTCCAGTTCATCAATATTTATTATACAAATCAAGTCCAGGTCCATCTATAGCATGATAAAGGCGAATACCGCTAACCTGGGAGTCCCAAGCTCTGTCACCCATGCCTACGGCGATGATAATTTTAACAATAATATTGCTGAACAATTACAAGAGTTCTTTGCATTCCAATATTGATCCGTTTGGGAATGTTAAAGATAGATTGTACTTGAGTGCAAGAGTAGGTCTACATATGAAAATCGCAGGCTCCTGTTTAAACGATTATCGATCTTGAAGGCCCCGGATTGAAGACGAATTGTAAAATACTTTTACTGAGTGGTACAGGTAACAAATTGTTGTGTAGAAGTCGCAGGAAACTTTTCGAAAGGAATGTGGTTGTAATTCTTGAAATTGGATTATCGAAATACATTGTATGGCCAAGTGAAAACTTTCTGATTAACCTGTGTACCAATGTGGTTACACAAAACAAGTCAAGGTTTTCAACCTAGAGCCTAACATAAAACCATGCTTCAATGTTGAGAAATGAAAATTCCCTGCCCCTCAATATTTATATGCCTCTTAAAATATAGGGTAATGGTCGGAATCTAGATTTCGGGGTGGGACATTACAATTTTAGGAGAAAAAATCTCATAGAGTGAAAAATTGTTCCCACTGGAGAATAAAAAATTCCCCCGCCCACCTCTAAAACAAAAGATAACAACTAAAATTGGAAACTTCAGACGCCAAATGCGGCGAAAAATCGGCGCGACCCAAACTTCAACCACCCCCCCCACCTCCCGAAGCAAAGTAATGTCGGGTATGGTCCTTCATTAGCACTTACCAAGCGGACTGCAGACAAGGAGCTAATAAGGCATAGCATCCTCATCATGAGTACATTCATGTGTATCCCCATGACGCTGACATTCTGATAACTTGACTCTGTACCAGTACACCGGATATGATTTTAGGCAATAAATCCTTAGCCTTGGCCAAACATATGCTTTGCATGGACAGATATGGACCGATCCAGATCCCAAACTGCTGACAGAAACGTGGCGTCCGGTAATTACCCATCCATCATCGCAGATAGTTGCCCCAATTGCCGTTGTAGTGTACCTCAACTCTGCCTTCTTTTAGGTTTGCGGTGCTGCATCCAACAAGTCGGATATCTGCAAACATAAACAGTATTCTTATCCGTGAAAACTATTATAGGAATCTTATATTACAATATGAGAGTCAAAGATTGAAACGATACCGGGTGTGGCAGACACTGGACATGATAAAGCCTTGATCTGCATGAAGCTTTTAAGACGTGCAATGGTTTTAGACATTAATGCAAAGTGTAAAAAGCTTATTATGTCCCGGTAAATTCCGTTTAGCCTCATTCCAATTCACACCGGTGTTGCTTCAATTGTCCTGATTTGAGAGTTGTGTGGGTTGGATTGACGTTCTGATCACCGGAATCGCTCCCTCTCCAATTGTAGACTGGCATGGCACTGAAACGGTCTCTTACGATCAACATCTCATTTAATAAAGAGCTTACTTTCTTTCCTGGAGAGGTTGGTGAGTACAAGTAGTCTGCTGTGTACTTTACCCCTGCATTCTCGTAACTAAAGTCCTCCATGGTAGTCTTGCAGCGCTGAGAACATATTGTTGAAATTTCGTATTAAACCATGATCAAAAAAAAAAAGCACTGGTCACAGGATCCTAGCTTATGCTGGCAGGTTAAATACTCTCTTTTCTATAAGATCTTACAGGGGTAGGTGTGACACTAAATTCCCAATTCCAAAGATTGAATTATTGCCAGCTACAGCCTTAGGTAGGTAACACCGTTCTGGCAGCATCTAGCTATAGAATGTAGGAATACCTTATTTTGGTTCCTTGTTAGTCATCGAGAAAAGCCACTATACAATGTCTCTTCGTGAATCATCCTTAAACCTCTCTACAGGGCAGTTTTTCAGCACCCAATATCTTGTCCGCCCAGGTGTTGTATATTTCTCCCGATTAGGTCTTAATTTGCACTTCTTTTTGCGTTATCTTGTATATACTATTTTCTCCTCTGCTGGAATTGTCGATTTAATGACGGTGCATATCTTTTCCAGCAGGTGAGAGTGGTGAGGTATGCATCGATGTAGTCACCAATATTAGAACATAGGACAGGGTGCATTTTCACCATCCAAACACGGACCTTCCATTGCCACAGTCTACATTCTGACTGTGTTTTCTCCCATCCACGCTACATATTCCCGTGCATCTTCTGGCTCGACTGGTAGAGGTGCTATGATGCTGTATATGTTGGAAGAGATTGTCTTCTTACACGAAGGATATTGGTGTCATTTGGCTGGAGTATCCTGTGGTACCGCAATTGTATCACAAAGATCGAGGAAGTACTGGCAGGTTGTTATGTATAGTCTTGTGTTCTTCACTGTATAACTGTTGCAGCTGTACAGTTGACTCTGTTCTAGTTCCTGTTTGTTTCCGATCGTCGGGTTGGCTGATGTGGGTAATGATGATGATATACTTCCAGTCGCAGCAAGCGATTTCTGCTCGTGAGCATGCGTGACAAAATCCCGTATTGCGCACGCCAGTCGCTCGCTGCGACTGGAAGTATATCATGGGCTTAATGCGCCTTGTGCAGGGTTTAAACGAAACTTCATCTCTGGCAACCACGAGTAGAGAAGTTTGTTCCATCTGATGTCCATGTCTGTTTCCCAAATTAAAGAGACAAGAGGAGATTTCCCCACATGATACGCATTCCCCTAAATTTGCACTTAACTGGTAATAGAAAATACCAAAATCTAAGTTTTACACTTGAATGTCGTCTAGACCAGCAGTATAGGAACGCATGCTTGTATTTTCTGTCGTGCACGGTGCACAACTGAAAATACTGAATCATCTTTTAATTACAAAAAGACGTGCTTTCTGCTTATTCACTTTAGGTGTGATTTAACACTTCAATGCACGGGGGTCCATGTGGACCCAGGTTTTTTTTTCTTTTCGCGTCGCCATGTTTTAACGCTAAATTCTTTTTGCCTAAGATTTTATTTAATTGCCAAAATATCAGTTGTGCATATTTTGGTGAAAAAAAAATAAAATCGGTCATGGCGTTTTATACTCATTAGCATAAAAAAGGCATTTTAGCGGCGCTTCTCAATTTTTTTTACCATAAAATCGCACCAGAATAACTTTTTGGAATTTTTATTTCAGCAATGTAATTGTATTGATGTCCTACTATTATGAGCCAAATTTTATGGAAAAAGTCTTTCAGGAAAGTGTTTTTTCATTTTTGGGCAAGAGAATTGGGTGCGCATTTCAAAAAATCGGTTTTGGGGCCGCCAATCTGAATCTGTACAACCGATTTTCATTTTTTACCCTATCAATTACTAGAGTTTTGGTAAAAAATTCCAATGGCAAAGTGGTTTTCAGAGGGGGGTCCACTTGCCCCCCCCCCCCCCCATGCACCAACTGTAAGTGGCTAAGCTTCCCGTATTTGTCAAGAAATACGGTTTTTATGCAATGTTTACTAATAAAAGTCGGGATCCAACTTTTATTAGTGAACAAAACAGTCGTAAATGGCATCTTCAAGACCGCTTTAAAATGCTTTAGTGTCTGTTTTTCACAAAGAACAGTAATATAAGGTGTTGATATGACCTAATACTAGCAATTAGAGACAAATGGGCATTTTGAATTTGGAAAAAAAATGACTGATTGTGACTTTAAGTGTTAAAATATTGGCAACACCATCGGAAGTGCATTTTGGCGTTAATTTTACAGAAGAAGCATTTTTGTGTTTTATCGTCCCATCTGATTTCCAATAGGCATAAAAACTTGGTGGGAATATTATAAATTTGTCAATACAAACCTCGTAATCAGTGTTCAAAATAAATAATAAAATCAGTTATTTTACTATTTAGCATAAGTGCACAACCTATAAAACAGTGGTGAGTGCAACACCATCGTAAGTAACACTCGCGATGGTGTTGCACTCACAATTACTTTCAGAGCAACATCGTCGTAAGTGCTTTATTACATTTTAAAGCACTTACATCAAAACTTGAGTGCAGAGAGAGAGAGAGGGGGGAAGAGAGAGAGAGAGAGAAGAGAGAGGGAGAGAGATTGGGTTCTAAATAAGAAAACTATAAGATGCGGTCTTTTTACTCACGTTATAAGCCGGGGGGCTCCTGACTCCAAAAACACATTTCCCAAAGGAACAATTCAACAAAAATCTGCACTCTAAGACATTAATTAGTGAAAGATAAATTCAACAAGATTGATTGATATTCAACAATATCGTTTGATTAAGAAATTAGGGGTGTAACAGTGATACATGTCGGCTGAAAGCAACCATTTTGTTCTGCCATTTTCTTAATCACGATGCAGTAAAGTTTTAACTAATGGCTTTTGTGAGTTGAAAATAAACCAAATTAATTAAATATGGGTGTTTTGTAAGTATAGTTTGGAAACATCATATTTTTCAAAGCAAAATACCGGGTTAAATTTAAAAATACCCCATTATCTACTTAGTGTTAAAGTTCTATATAGAACCTTAGAACGTTATACACGGGACCAAAGGTTCAAAGTTGCACCTTTTTTTATAAGAGTGTTCTTGTTTTAAAGTTTAAACCACGCAGTCTGGTTTTTAATAAAATAACACTTACCTTGCTTAGAAGGTTCAGAGGTATAGCCTTTAGTCAGGTAGAACCTTCATGTGACCGTAAAGTTGAGTATGGACACAATTTTTTTGCTGAAAATGATAGATTAGGGTGTGTAGAATAAGAATCTGCCGGGTGCCACCTGGGCATCCTTGAGCATTTTGAGAAATCCAAGATGGCGTCGCCATAAATGATAATTATCTATTCAACCCTATATTATCAAACTATGGAGTTACTAGATATACTATAGGATCCAATGAACAAGTGTATGGCACTTGCAACATTAAGTCATACTTCAAATTCAAAATGGAAGCCAAATCCAATAATTTTAAAATATGCCATATAACAGCAAATACCTGCGATGAAAATAGACGAGAAACACTTAGGTTATGTTGCTAGACACAATTAAATGTATTTCTGATACTTTAAAATTGTAACATGACGTCAATCAATATGGCAGCCAAAATGTGAACATCTTCAAAAAATACTTGGCACAAATTTATAAGTATTACAGCCTTCAAATTGAAATCAATGTGTCAATGACATTAAAAATGTACCTTTGATCCTAACTAATGTACAACATACATTTCAATTTGTTTTAAATGCGCCAAAATCGAAATAAAACTAATATGTTGCAAAGTTGTCAAAATACCATAGGAATTACATTTTTCACATATATTGCACTCAATTTATAATTTGACCCATTTTTATTTATCCGGATTACATGGTATCACTTGGTTATGATCATAGGTACATTTCTAATTGTTTCATTGACACAATAATTTATACTTGAAGGTAATATTTAGACATTTGTGTCAAGTATTTTTGAATATATTCACGTTTTTGGCTGCCATATTGATTAACGTCATGTTACAACTTTAAAAGTATCAGAAATACATTTATTGGGGCTAACAACATAATCTAAGTACTTCATGTTTATTTTTTATCGCAGGTATTTTCTGTTATATGGCATATTTAAAAATTATTAGATTTGGCTTCCATTTTGAATTTGGAGTATGACTCAATGTTACAAGTGCCATGCATTTGTTCATTGGGTCCTATAGTATATCTAGTAACTCCATAGTTTGATAATATAGGGTTGAATAGATAATTATCATTTATGGCGACGCCATCTTGGATTTCTCAAAATGCTCAAGGATGCTCAGGTGGCACCCGGCAGATTCTTATTCTACACACCCTTATCTATCACTTTCAGCAGAAAAATTGTGTCCATACTCAATTTTACGGTCAGGCCATAAGTTGGACCATGGCTACCTGACTACTTGGTCCAGCAATAATACAATCGTAATGGTCATGTACGTTGAAGCAGAAAACCACATCGTTTGTTATAAGGCTACGCCGAGGCCTGATCGACCCTGATATACTAGTATACTTTTGGCTTTCCAAATATCGCATTGTCAAAATCTAAATGGTTTCTCTAAAATTAAACTGTTCGTTAGCAGAACGATCTTCTTTTTTTCCCTTTATTATAATTTGTCTCCACCATTAAAATTGTGCTAAAAAAAAAAAAAAAAAAAAGGAAAGGGAGAGGGAGAGAGAGAGAGAGAGAGAGAGAGAGAGAGAGAAGAGAGAGAGAGAGAAGAGAGAGAAGAGAGAGAGAGATTGGGTTCTAAATAAGAAAACTATAAGATGCGGTCTTTTTACTCACGTTATAAGCCGGGGGGCTCCTGACTCCAAAAACACATTTCCCAAAGGAACAATTCAACTTGAATCTGCACTCTAAGACATTAATTAGTGAAAGATAAATTCAACCAGATTGATTGATATTCAACAATGAAATTAGGGGTGTAACAGTGATACATGTCGGCTGAAAGCAACCATTTTGTTCTGCCATTTTCTTCATCATGATGCAGTAAAGTTTTAACTAATGGCTTTTGTGAGTTGAAAATAAACCAAATTTAATTAAATATGGGTGTTTTGTAAGTCTAGTTTGGAAACATCATATTTTTCAAAGCAAAATACCGGGTTAAATTTAAAAATACCCAATTATCTAAAGTTCTATATAGAACCTTAGAACGTTATACACGGGACCAAAGGTTCAAAGTTGCACCTTTTTTTATAAGAGTGTTCTTGTTTTAAAGTTTAAACCACGCAGTCTGGTTTTTAATAAAATAACACTTACCTTGCTTAGAAGGTTCAGAGGTATAGCCTTGGTCCAGCAATAATACAATCGTAATGGTCATGTACGTTGAAGCTACGAAAACCACATCGTTTGTTTAACGGCTACGCCGAGGCCTATGACCCTGATATAGTAGTATACGTTTTGGCTTTCCAATATGCCATTTTCAAAATCTACATGGTTTCCTCTAAAATTAAACTTTTCGTTAGGCAGAACGATCTTCTTTGTTTTCCCTTTATTATAATTTGTCTCCACCATTTAAAATTGTGCTAACAACACATGTTTTCACCAGTGGAGTAAAATGATAACGCCCCTAAAATTAACCACTGATCATGAAGAGAGTTATTGCAAAACCGCAGTGACTATAAAGTGACTCATAGTATTATAACTCTCATTGTTAAAAAAGTCCGATTGACCATGTAGCTGAAATTAAATACTAGTATTGGCATAGGAGAGTTAACCAGAAAGAAGAGGAGTATGGAGTACGGAGTTACACCCATCTGATGGCATCTACAAAAGAAAGATCAGATGGACAGAAATTGAACACATACAGCTATTTATACCTAATGATCACTTTGGGACCGGACCACAATGTTCAAATCCTAGTTAGTTCTTTTAAATATTTCAATGTTTTTAATCAGTTTATCCCCTAGTCCATGTTCAGTTTTAACAGTTTAAAATGTTTGCAAATCTGGAAAATGTGCTTTTAAAAAATCCTACATTTAGTCCGCGCTATGATCCCCGATTTTTTACAGTTAATTTAGTTCACATTTATAACTCGCAATTTTTTTCGGTCGCCTAGCGGACCCGACTATAGAACCACTGCTCTCAAAATTGCGAAGGCGTCCATTTTCTATAGCTGAAGGTCATTTCATTAATGTTTCTTTTATGAAAAATGATCTACGTACTACTATTAATTTTGTATTTTAGTTTGGGGTGTGTAATGCGAGGCAATTTCAGACAAAGAATAACATCATTGCATGTTTTAAATGACCTTAAAAAGTTTCTTGATTTTAGTCCCTCTGGGAAGACTTGCTTTTTGATAGATTTGGTTAAAACGTTGCAGGGATAGATAAAGGGTGAGTAACACATAGGAGAGTTCTAATTAAGGGAAGATCAGCCACTTAGATTTATACGTACTTAAGGATTGAAGCTTTTAACCATGTATTGTGTTTATGGATTATTAAGACGAAGTTTTAGGTAACATCTTTATTTTAAAAGACGGAGAAGTGGAAACCTACCTTAAATTAAAAAGCTTTGACTTTGAGATTCAGTTTTAAACACATGTGCGGCCCAATTGGCGTTTTTCCGAGTTTCTTTATTTGAAAATGATAGTAAGGTGTAAACTATGTTAAATTCTAGCTTATAACTTGGGGATTCATTTTAACACATTTTGCGGCCAATTGGCGTTTTTCTATTTCTTTATTTGAAATGATAGAAGGGGGTGTCCCTATGTTACCTTCAAGCTTTAACTTGGGGATTCAGTTTTTAACACATTTTGCGCCCAATTGGGCGTTTTTTTCTATTTTCTTTATTTGAATGACATGAAGGTGTAACCTATGTTAAATTAAGCTTAAACTTTGGGATTCAGTTTTAACACATTTTTGCGCCCAATTCGGCGTTTTTTTTCTATTTCTTTTATTTGAAATGACTGGAAGGGGCGAACCTATGTTTAAATTAAAGCTTATAACTTGGGGATTCAGTTTTAACACATTTGCGCCCATTGCTTTTTTTCTATTTCTTTATTTGAATGACATGAAGGTGTAAGCTATGTTAAATTAAAGCTTATAACTTGGGATTCAGTTTTTAAAAAACATTTTGCGCCCAAATTGTGCGTTTTTTCTATTTTCTTTATTGAAATGACGGGAAGGTGTAACCTAATTAATGTTAAATTAAAGCTTATAACTGGGGATTCATTTTTATACATTTTACGCCCAAATTGGCGTTTTTTTTCTATTTTCTTTATTTGAAATCGACAGGAAGTGTACCTAGTAAATTAAAGCTATAACTTGGGGATTCAGTTTTACACATTTTGCGCCCAACTGGCCTTTTTTCTATTTCTTTATTTTGAAATGACAGGATGGTGTAACCTAGTTTAAATTACAGCTTAGAACTATGTGAGGTCAAATTCACCCACAAAGGTCAAAGGTCAACGGGATATCAAGTTGTAACAATTTTGATTGTTCTATGCAATCTTAATGCCATGTATCAAACATCTACTTAATATCAGGTATATGAATTTTCTTTTTCTACATGTTTCTGTAATAAAAAGTGGTCAACTTAAACTAAAAAACCATCTACTCCTTTAAAATGCTTTTTAAATGTTGTTTCTTATTTTCTTGTAAATTATGCCTGGCGACCCTACAACAGTTTTTTTTTAATACTTGTTTAAATAGATTTAAAAAAAATTACAAAAGAAACATTTTGAAAGCACTGTATCGGTTTCTGTTCTAATCCATGTCATGTTTATATATTATGTGCTAAATAAAAAAACATAACAAATAAGAATTAAAGGGGCCTACTATTCTAACACTTAGGTGCCTAAGCAGGGGTGGTCCGCACTATTCCTAACACTTAGGTGCTAAGGGTGGTGTCCATGGACTCAGATTTGTTTTTTGTCGATTCTGACTCATGACAAAGATTCCACTCTAGTTTTTTTTTGTAAATGTCTAACCTATCAATGCGCTTCTTTCATAAAAATATAAAATTTTCTTGCCCGTTAATGAGATAATTAGCATGGGCTATGGACCCTACGTTAGGCGCAACGGAGTGTGATTTTAAAAATATAAATTAGTAAACCTGTTGTCAGAATATTTTCTGCTTAATATGTTAATGGTTCATATGCATAGTGAAACAAAATTAATGATTACCAAAAAAATAATTAGTCCTTCATATATGCTAAAAAGAAGTAAGTTCATCACCGTGTGACTGCGCGCTATGTTGGAACAATTAACCTATGACAATGTCGTATTTACTCTTAGCTCTCCCGAAATACAAGAATGTACAAAATGGTATGTTATTACGGTAAATTTTTCCTTCGAGAGCATAATCTAAACTCAAAATGAGTTATAACGTGTGTGCTATCGAATGGGGTCGTGCAGAAACATTTTTGAGGTCAATTTTGACGCCGTTCGAAACAATGATTTGTCCCTAATTTCCAGACAATCACCAGAACTCATTTATACTGCAAATTTTGGGCCTGTCTTATTATCCCCAAATGGGGTATGAGTTTCATTTAAAATTCCCTCGGAAGTGGTTTCTAAGGGGGTTCTATGGAACCCCTTAAGGCACCAACGTGAGTGAAACCCTTTTTTGGCATCTATAGTGCATAAGGAACGATATAAAAGTATGTGCACCTTCACACTTTTTTTCAGACATCAATCTGAATGTTCATTTCGAATCTTTAAAACACTTGCCCGGACCCTGGGCGAGAAGTGGACCCAGATTGAATTTCCCAATTAATTTCAGAAAAGCTGTAGCGTGCCTTGAAATCATAAATATTTGGGCCTACAAATAAGTCGATTTCAAAGGGCGACTCGATTGTATTTCAGACAATCTAGCAAACCCGCGATAATCAGGAACCCTAGCCGGCCCCTGGCGACCGAAGTGAGAATATGTCCAGAGGGCATCAGCCTGAGTAAGTTAAAATCGACAACTATCAAAATTATGCTAACTCTTCCAAAACTGCAAAAAAGAACAATACAACTCAATCTAACCTATGCAATCAGTACAAACTGCTGGTGCCAGTCCAAGATTTTGATCAAGTCGACCATCTGCGTTAGGTGCACACACGACCGTTGCGCGGAAGACTTTCACCGTTAGCTGTAAAATATTCTGTGGGGACGGGTCGTAAAAAACTCGCGATTTTTCATATTTGGCAACCTGTTGGAAGCCGGGCATTCAATTGAGAAATCACAAGGATAGGAACATAGTCAACCAACATTATCGCTATATTGGTGGGATTGAATGCAGGAGAGGAAACGATAGAACACCAAATCGACTCCATTGAATCTGGTGCGTGTGCTGTGCGGCGTGCATGGGTTGTGGCATTGTACAGGTATTTTGCATGAAAATTCATCCATTTTGGTAAACCACATAGTCATACATGTCAGCGGAAATTCGAAAAATTGGCCACCAAATGATAATTTGTCAGTTTTTCTCCTCTTACATGATAGAGGAGATCGAGATTATACACAGAAAATGTTCATGTTGAAGGTCGGACTTCCGAAAAAAGGGTAAAAAAAGAATAAAAATAAATATGAAAACTACCAGATTATCAATGCTAATTAGCTGTAATTATGCACAAAGCAAGTATCAATTTTCCAAGTAGGAAGCATAAATCCCACTGGGCCAGGGAAAGTGTAATTACTCAGGCATATATTAAACTATCAAAAAATCACAAAGGTTGACTTTTAAACGGATGTGTTTAGCCTAACCAGAGAATGATGAAATTTAACTTTCAGCGCCTGATGTGTGAAACAGAATTAAGAATGTGGTAATAAAACGACTCCGTGAAAATGGATTTTCTTGTGCACATTAAGGGACAATTCCTATCAGTTCCCTTGACCCTTTGCCTCATGCCATTTTGACCATCTGGGCGATCTTTGCAGTTATCAATGCGTAAAGGAGTCCGTGATATTCACGAGGAATTTTAACATAATGTTTTTGGTATTTAAATTACAGCATAGGTCTACAAACGTGGCTGAAATCATGGGACGATTGACTCATACTTTTCATAATGAATTAGGTCGCTACAAAAATGAAGGCGGTCGATTTATATTAATCAACATGACGATACAGGAAGTTCACATACTTCAACGAAAATCCGCAATAATAATTAGCCTTGGTCCAAGGCGATGCATTATTTGACGCCAAGTTGGGTTGGGTTAAGACTTCTTTTGGGGAAAAAATACGCTCTCTTAAAAAAAAAATCGTGGATCAGGATCTCTTCTCTGGTGACACATAATCCTATCTTAGTCTTTTCTTAGGCCGTCACGTCCTTTACCCACCTTACTTACTTTCCTTTTCACACAAAATCTAACATAAATAAATTGCACAAAAAATAAGCAACATAATATAGAGATATTGCCCTTATAATTGAAGTTTTATAGAAATATGTTCATTATGTGGATGAGGTTATCTTTCAGAATTGTGCGAAACGTCAAGCTCTTCATACGCCAATTTCTTCAGCAGTGAATAATTAATTTTAAGTAAAAATGATATATTATTATTTTACATATGCATATTTTATTGGCAACGTGTCCATACCCTGTACTTTTCTTGCACTTAAATTAACCCCAGTCATATTGCACATAACGATTCCTTTAGGTAAAACAGGAGCTTTCAAAAATTAAAGCTCAAAATTGCTTAATTTTCCTTTAGTGCCTGCTATTGAAAATAATTATTGTTTCAAAAATTAGGCCTATTAATAATTGCTGTTGAGTATATAAGCACTGCTCGACATTTTTATAAAAAACCCGCTCTTAATATCAATTTAAGAGATTGTATATTCCACTTTAGTGAAAAGAGAGCAATTTGTTTGTCAACTGAAAGTCTGTGCACATTCATTACAATCGTTTTTACATTGATCATGACATTTTGCATTATCGAATATTCCTTTATTAATTACCCTCGCAGTACTATATCATGATATGCAATGAAGCTACCCTAACTACCTCAGCCAAAATGGACTCGCCTTGTATGTTTGTACCGGGATTGCCTTGTAGCCAAATCATGCAGCGACTGACCTCCACGCATAAAACATCGTATGTTGAGCGGATTTCCTTTTTAGGTTTTGCTATCAACGTCCACCTCCGGTCAATATATTGGCCATGGCAGATACGAATGACCAAGCGCATTATTAGATTGAATCAACTGTGTACATTGCAATCCACGAACCATTTCCGACGAAAGGGATGTTGTTTCTGTAGCCATTTGTGGTGGGACAAAAATCTGCGATAAACACGTCATAAAACACTTGGATTTTTAAACGGTGAGAATCTTGACAAACGCACATAAATAACTATGATACCAAAATAAATATTTATTTTGGCCGCTACATATTTTCATGTTCATGTTCATCATCTATACGTCAATTCGACGTTGATCTGCTTTTGGAACAAATATCGACTAGTTTCACCAATAGCTACTATCATCAACATACGATTCGAAGATAAGTATTTTGTGATGCATGTTACTTCAGCGTTCGGAAATTAGCTGAAACTGAGCTAGTACATTAACGAAAACTCTGGAATCTGATATTGGATCGAAAATTCATTAGCAGTACTCAAAATGGTGAAACCGTTGTTTCTTGAATACGAAATTGGTATGAAAGAGCACAGGCCAGTACGCATGTTAGAGAAGATGAGAAAGAGGATTGTTTTTGAATGGGAAACTGACGAAAGAGATCGTTACTTGTCTGCAAGTGAAGCATTAATGGTTGCAATTCATTATAATCACCTAGAAATGGTGGAATATCTGCTGGCAGAGAACGTCGAACAAGCAACTGAGGTTTCGAGATGGTCAAGATCTCATTTGATCTGCGCTGTGGACAAAGACAGGTCGGATATCGTCGAAAAACTACTGCTGTATACAATGACTTCAAAAGGGCATGTAATGTCCAACGCATTAGCCAATAAAATGAATAGAGCAAAAGGTGTTCTAGATATCAGTAGAAAAGATCCAAGACGTTACGCTGATAGGAAAGGGGGGTGTCTAAAATACGGCACTAGTAAATCAGCAATCCATGTTGCCTGCAAACTTGGTCGCGTTGAATGTCTTCAACTACTTCTGCGCTATGGTGCAGATCCGTCTGTCCGTGATCATCTGGGCTTCACTGCACTAGATTATGCCCTTATGAGACTCTGTCATGGTACACAAATCAGCCACATTGACGATCCTATATTTGAGAGCATTGATATGCTTCTACGCGCTTTGTCTCAGTTCAATCTATCCCACTATATTTTGCCAAGACTCTTGCAATTTGCCTACGAAGATATGGATGACAAAAGAAAAACAGATGCCGAAGAAGATGATGATGATGCATTAAGTGAATTGTCGGAAGAAGAGAAACGAGAACTCGGTGAGAAGTTTAGGGAAACGGTGAGGGAAGCTCTGAATAAGATGTGTAATGCTAGGAAGCTTCAGCATCTTTGTCGAGCTAGTGTAAGGAAGTACTTTGTGTCAACCAAAATCTGTCCCGAAACATACAGTACTTTGCCTCTGCCGAAACTCTTAAAGGCTTATATTGAACAGGGTAGCATCTGACTTTTTAATTGGTTTCGATCAGTATGATGAGGAACATTCAACATACATACACATACAATACATACATACATACATACACACATACATACATACATACATACATACATACATACATACATACATACATGCATACATACATGCATACATACACATACATACTTAAATACGTACATACATACATCTATACATACATACATACATACATACATACATACATACATACATACATACATACATACATACATACATACATACATACATACATACATACATACATACATACATACAAACATACATACACACATTACATTACACACATGCATACATGATGCACACACACACATTGTTTTTGGTTTCTTCAGTGTTTATACTTTGATATGATGCTGGCCCTGTGGTTTTAATTGTAAATCTTCACCTTATTTACAAAATCAAAGAAAGAAATAAATTTTACCAAAAGCGTCTTTTACGATTTTATTGTACTCATACAACGATTTATTTTCTTTCACTTCGATGGACAAAAATACACCACGAAAACAAAGAGGAAAAAGACGAACAAAAATGACTTGACATAAAACATTGCAACCCATATTAATTGTTAAAATTTTTAATCTTACACATTTTAACTGGTAGCCTCGTATAGCACCGTGTTTAGTAATTATGCTAATAGAATATAGACCAGATGTTGAATGTTATATCCTTGTATAATGGTCAAACACGTGATTAAATTGGAATTATTACCAGATGCTACTTAATTACAATAAAAGCCAACAGATTTATTCACGGTATGATTTGATATGCAAATCAGTCTCTTAAAAATCACAAAAATACCAGTGGGATAAGATCGTTCACATGATTTAAATTATCAACATGGCGTATTCCATGGCCTTTAAATATCCATCATCCTTTCTAACGCTTTCCTTTCTCCCAGAGTCCAGACGCGTTCTGTGAATTCGGCAATGAAGATTTTAAAGTAAAACGCTACAAAAGAATGTTTAAGTATATGTAACCCGATTTTATCAACTTGGGTAATGTCGACATCTGATGAAAATGGAATTGTTATCATTTTAACGGAGCGGTCGAGATTTGAAAAGTGCTCTAGTTTTCGAGTTACCCCGCTCTCGGTACAACAAAACACAACCACCTTTATTTGAAGGATAAATATATGATATTTAAGAAAATGATGGTTGTGGTTGAAATATTTGGTGGCAGGGATGATTTCTAGGCCGAAAAATTCATTTTGGGCTGCAAATTAAGCGAAATTATTTTTTTTTAAATTTGTTTAAAGTAAAATATTACAATTTTTTAATGGTATCTTTTTTGTTATTGATATAGGGTTATACATTGCCTAAAGAGTTCAGGTAATACTCGATGTATTGATATGTGGTGAAAAAGATGGTTTTTTAAAGGAAAAAAAGTGATTTGGGGGCTAAAATTCTAGACCATTTATATAGTGTATAAAACAGAAATCTATAATATAAATGTCAGAGATTGATAGTATTGCATCATGATTAAAATTTGTTTTGCTAAGAAATTAATAAATCTTGATTTCTTAAGTTTTAAGCTCAAAAAAGTGTGTTTTTTTTACCCAAAACAACCATGCCACCAAAGTTTTTGACCACAACCATCATTTTTTATTAAATTATTTATACTATCTTTCGAATAGAAGTGATGAGTTTGTTGATAGTACCGAGCGGAGGGGTTGTCGACAATTTTGCAGTCCAAACCGCTCCACTATTTTACCTTGGATTCACCTCGATGCCACACCTACATTTTCTTTTATTGATGAGACGTGTAGCTGGGTTTGGGCGCCTATGCATCTTCCCTATTAACCAAGATGTCTTCAAAAGTATCACCCTGTTTCGCTTTTCTCAGTAACAATATTACTGGCATTGCCCCAAGTAGATAATATCACTTCATTGTCTTATAAGAACTTTAATGTAAATTAAATTAATAAAATATATTTATTACACAGTAAGTTGGGCAAAGTGGAGATACAATTCTTTTTATTTATTAAAGTTTTTCCAACAAATGTTATGAATGATTACACTGTAAACCTGTTGTCAAGAGCTTTGCCCAATGCTGGTTCAAACATCAACAGTCTAAACGATTGGGCAACATTTAACCAACATTGGCCAATGTTACACATTTTGTAAGTTTTGTTAGTTAATCTTCATTCGAATGTTCCCGTTAGCCTAATATGATTCAAATTTGCCCAATAACTAAGACTGTTTATTTTGAGCCAACGTTGGGCAAAATTTGCCTAATTTTTGCTGTACATGTCTCAACATTAGAGTATAAAAATCTCCCAGTAAAACTGAAAAACAAGAGATTATAGATGAACATGATGAATGTAGTTCCTTTTATGAAAACGTTGATTCAACGTTGTGTAAAAACATTGTAAGAAATATACACACTAAGAAAAAAAAGGTGCGAAAGAGGTTCTAAATGTCATCTATATGGAACCCTGTAAGGTTCTTCAACGAACCAAAAATAGCACTTTAACTGCTGTATGGCACCTTTTATGGTTCTGTTAGGAACCTTTTTGGGTTCTCAGATTTTTAAGAACCATTTTTGAGGGTTCCATTCTTGAAGGTTCCATATAGAGGACAAAAATGGTTCTAAAGCATATGGCCATGCGTCTTGAAGTGGGGCCTGTTTGCGTTTCGTGAGCTTAAACCTTTATAACCTCAAACTATACAAGCTAGCACATAAAAAGTAAACATTTTCTGAAAAGAAATTGTCCAATCTTTCCAAATATGCTATCAGAATTGCAGCAGGGCTAGGTCTTAAGCAGTTATTGATCAAAATACTCACAAAAAAGTAGACAAAAAGTAGTATCTCTTCAAAGTAGCCTAACATCAAACCCAAAGCACCAATCCAAAAAAACAAACATCAATTTGTGTAAACTAGGAGGCATTGCCCACCTAACAAGACTAGTTTGACAGAGATACCCCTAGTAGAACTACTTTTATGATTTTGGGAGCAAGTGTAATCAAATTTGCATCAAATATGCATATATTGCATTAAGTCCTAAAGATTGCTTAAAGACCTTCTTGCAAGTGCTAATCTGCTGAAGCATAATCAAGTAATTTGCAAAGGCATCCACTAGCCATTCATAAGTTGTAAACATTAAAGGTTATTAACCCTTGTGAAAATTGTTTTACTTTATGACAAGTATGAATTTACAGTGTCGCGTGCTCAAATCGACCAGCGCACATGTTAAGCATCAACACGTCATATGGATAAAGAGACTAACACCAAGTATAATCTAGAACCACTTCTTAAAAGTAATCATTTAATGATTGCATTTATTTTTTGATAATCATACGCCTCAAATTACACAATTGGCAATGCTGTAGGGCTCTTACATGTCTCATTTCGTTATAGCAGCTTGTCATCATTCCTCCACTATTGGTTCTTCATTTGAGTAATTAAAGAGACATGAGGAATTCCAGAAAGAAGCGCCTCCAATTTTCTCGACCCTAGGTTTTTACATATTTTGGAATGGTACAATGGTATTAGAGATCACACTGAAGGTGAATAACTAAGCCGAATACAGCCTCTTATGTAATAAGATGATGATTTAGGAGTTTCTGTCGTGCACGACAGGAACAGAAAGTCCAAAGCATGGTTTTTTATGGGGAAACGATTATACGTAAGACAGGCAAGTTCAAACACAGGTTTTGCTGTTTTCTTTTGCACCTGCCAATAAACCTTCGAAAAATTATTGGTAGGTGGTCTACAAAACCGATCCAGTGAAATGTGAGCGGAAATTTTCATATCCTAAAAAAATCTCCTCAAGAACATCCATTGGTAATCTTAATGAATTTAAATCTTTAGTGGTAAAAAGATATAATTAAAATACCGGACAGATGATTCAAAAGTGTCTTTACTGCTAAAAAAAACCCTCATTTCAACTATTAAAAGTTGCAATGTACTGTGTCCATTTTCTCTGCATCCCAGCTTGTCTAATTAATGTAATGAGGCTTTCATTTTAAATGTTATGTCTATGTTAATTAGTGCATTGAATTAAGTGCATATTCACGTACGTTTAAGTGTTATCTTATTAATGGTATGAAGAAACATAATGGGCTAAATATTGTAGGTTTATCGTGTACCAATGTATACTCAATCTCAGATTGTTAATTAATCAATTATTTAATGATAATTTCTTTAATTAGAGTCCCACAACAATATTTATGGTCTCAAATTAAAGGGCAGTTAATGAGCTTTAATTTGATATATAATTCAAATAAATGATTGTTAAGATAAAGAAAAACAATAAGAGCTGAAGCGTCATATTTTCCCATTGGCTTTACATGGTACCGTGTCCCAAATGCTCCACCCTCCACATTCGTTTACTTAATTAGTCGTAATTTTAATTACTGAGGTCTGATCAAGATAATTTTGGTATCAACTTAAAGCTAACTAAACAGGCTTTAAAATGAGTACTTACTTGGAAGTAGTCAATCACATTTAAGTACTCTAATCATTACAAGCATGTCAAATTTCTCTAAAATATGAAACAGCTCCACCCTAGAGCAGGCCCCAATTCAAGACACATGGCCATATAGAGTGTACAGGTTGACAAAAGTGTACATTTTGTAACAAACATCATAATATATTTTAGAAGGGGTTGGCCTATATGCATGATTCTAGCAGAATCTATGACGAAGCGAAACACAGTGCACGTAAACACAGTCCTCTGTGGCCCAGTGGTAATTCTCACGCCTAAATAGCGAGAGGACCGGGTTCGAGACCGTGTATTTTTCGTCTTTATTTGATCATAATAACAATTTATCATTGCCTTTCTGCGTCAAAACAAACCTACGCCAAAACATTAAAACATTTTCGAAGCTGCATTCCGGATCGGACTGGTTCCCTACAACCTCTTAACCAGGGTCACAGTGAGGTTTGTTTAATAAAACACATAACATGGTTTATATATGGGAAATACGACGCACTATTTTCCCTTGGTGCTGCCCAGGTCAAAATTCCAGTTGATCCCAGTTGAAGGTTGTTCCATTTCCGTCACGGAATCAACTTTTTTAACTGGATTCAACTGGATATTTAACTGGGGTCAACTGGATTCAACTGGTTCCAGTTGAAACCAGTTTGACTGGTATCAACTGGAATTTTGACCTGGGTGGCTACAGGCCTGCCTTTCACCAAGGACCTCTGGAAAATAGTGTCCCCTACATGTAGTATCCCTTCAAACATAGTATTTGTATAATTATTAACCCTAACCGACAATGCCCACCATAGTACCATCCCAGCATTACACTTAAACTATATCCCATTGCCGGCGATTGTGAAATTGGGATCACGATTTTTCTTCCAAAAGTCGTCTGTCTTTCCACTAAAGTTAGTCAAAATGATGTCTTGTAGGACTAATTTGTACTTGAGAGAAAGGCCAAAATGCAAAATATTAAAGTCTGTAATAATATATTAAAAGAATTGTACTAAAATTATTTACCAATATATAATATTACACAGGTAGTGGAGTAGAGGGAATATTATATAGAGTACCAAGTCAAAGTTTAGAAATTTTATATGTATATTTAGATTTGGAATCTCTATGGTAGAAATTATATTTAAATACAATATTGTTTTTCATTTGACAAAAAGGTTAAAGCGATCGTTCTATACAAAAACCAGAAAAGAGAATATAGGAATGAATGAATAAGTTGAGAAAAGTGTTTTACAATATAGTGAGACCAATCGGCAACGCCCATTATATTTAGTGATTGTGGTCATGGTTTGGTTTGAAACGTTGAGTTCACCGTTAGTGTTGTAAGATTTCTATGTCATACATGATCGAGATAACGTAAAAGAGAGGTTATTCTTGACATTTCATTGGAGTTTATGTATTAGATATCATTCACAAGGTAGTGCATAAAACGTTGCAACAACGTTGGAAAGAAGATTTTTTAAAATTTAAACGTGTGAGTTGAGACAAATATATCTATAATTCCGGGCTTTAATTTTAGTAGATTTGGTAAATAATCTCAAGTGTGAGTATATGCAAGTTATGCTAGCTTTTTCATTTGGTAACAAAACCATTAGCTACCACTCCTGAGTGTTTTGGTCATTACATCTTCACTCTTAAAAATCTCCGAGACGTTAAATATGATCTTACGTCAAAATTTTGACCAGAATATAGTCAAATTTGACCAGATTCTAGTCAAATTTGACAAGATTTTGGTCAAATTTACAAGATGTTCCACTCAAATTTGACAAGATTTTGGTCAAATTTACAAGATGTTCCACTCAAATTTGACAAGATTTTGGTCAAATTTACAAGATGTCCCACTCAAATTTGAAGCAAATTTACAAGATGTCCCACTCAAATTTGACTAGAAAACATAGGCGTAAATCCCGGGGGATGGGGGATATCCCCCCCCCCAATATTTTGATGAGGGGGGATGGTCAATACGATCATCCCCCAATGTTGATGCCCGTTCGTGTGTTTTTGACCAAAAAAAAAATTGTTACAAATGGCAAATTTCCGCGCGCTTCGCGCGCATTTTGTTCTACTTACCATTACATTAAGCGATTTTAGCTTCTAAATGACAAATTTTGTAGCCAGCTTCGCGCGCACATGTGCTAGTAATGGATCTTTTCAGCAAACCCCGGTTCATTCATACATTTTCAAAAAAAAAAAAAAAAAAAAAACGGCACTGTTAGAAAACCTAGTAAGATCATGTTACTCGGTAGCTAGTCGTAAGTGACGAGGTATTTTTAAGATTTATAATTCACAACATTAATGAGCAAGAAATCATACATCACAGTTGCTTCCTTTGTATACACGCTGATTGACCGACTCGTCACCTCTGGGGTTATCATGGTTATATAGTATTGGTATGATTTCATGATGTAATAAGTGCATTTTAATTCATTTGGTTATAAACAGATAACAGTGCGTCTACAATAAAGGCCAATTATCTTTGGTATCATAATACGACTTCTGTGTTACAATGATAGAGTATTTGTAGCTATTTGTGTGAAAATCTACTTTGCTTGTTTTGGTTATTTTGTTTTGTTTTGTGTTTTTGCTTTTATTTGTTGTTCTTTCTAGGTCTTAGACTATTATTTGGGGGAAGATTGAAGGAATTTTATATTTTGATGAAGATGAGCTTGTGTCCCTTTAACGTATAGTTAATACTCAGTACTTTTTCAGTATTGCACAACGTTGTAAACTGCGTTCAATTAACTTTGAGACTCATTTTTAACTGATTTATGTTTTAATATAGCATGGGGAAAAGTAAAAGTAAATATCACATGTTTAAACGTATAAATATTTACAATTAAAAAAATTGAATGGCTCGTATTCTGAAAGGGAGTCTAACTTTAGTCCTGGGTATAAAACCAGGGTTAGTCCTACATGAGTGGACTTTTTTTCCTTTCAAAATACTGTGAAAGTTAAATGTAACAGGTGAGAAAATTCCTCATATAGATGAGCCGTTCTGGCCCATCCATGGTGATTTTTCTCACCCGTTACAGCACATGTTTAGAGTATGTTGGAAGGAAAAAGGTCCACTCATGTAGGACTAACCATAGATTAAACACATGTCTAAAGTTAGTCTCCCTTTCAGAATACCAGCCAATATGTTTTAGTGGTAAATTTAGTGTTCGGCTTCCTCTGCCTTTAGTATGTGAGTGTTCACTTGAAATTTGATTTAGACTATGACATCCAGCAACATGCACATTTATAAAGCTTTACCATAATAATGAGTAAAGAATGCTTTTTCATGCAGGTATTTTTTTCTGCAAGTAATCTCCATTTCTTTGCCATTGCTTTCAGTCATTTTACAAACTTATCATCAACGCCTCATTTTCATCATTTAATTATATAATTACGTTTTCCTGACGGGTGCTATCTCTTCCTGCACCTATGTTTATCTATTTTTTTCAAGTAGAGATCCAAGGCTGCATGTACAGGGGGATATCACACTATAATAAGTAAAGGTTAGAATTGTCGTCGTAGAAGAAGAAGAATGAGAGAAGGAAGGAAAGAATTGAAGGAAGGGAAGAATGAAAGAAGGAAAGGAAGAACGAAACAACGAACGAAAAACCATGCTTTGGCCACAGGTTTCAAAAGCAGAATGGAGGGTATTTCATGGTGTTTTGAGGAAATAAGTTTTTGGCACATCATTGTGGTGGACGTGGTGACTGGTTTGTCGGATAATATTTGTATTTTTATTATTAAATTTAAAGTGTTCATATCTAATTTACCACAAAAATACGTATACTTTTCCCATATATTGTTTCGATAACTCTTTTCATGACTTCGGCCACCTTTAAAAGGACGCAGTTTGTTTTAAAGAAGAATATCATTTTTCCAAAACTATGAACTGGCAAAAAAAAAAGGACATTTTGGAGAGGCACCAACATTTCTCTTTAAGGGTCATGGACTAAAAGAAACAAAAACGTCTCATGCATGGCAGGACAATATGACGTGTATATCTGGTTAAATTGCGATTAACGGCAGTGGGACGTATGTCATCGAAGTGAATACTCGGAAATAAGAGCATTTCGTATCGCTCACAAAAGAGGGGTGTTCCGAGACCATAGGCGGTGATGACAATTTAGAACTTCCCATTTACAACCCGAGGCCTCGAGGAGAAAAGGTCAGGTTTTGCTCGGCATTACCAATTGTGTTAAGATCCTTTTTTATGCTAATTTGGACAAGAATATATCACCAGGACAAACTGGCATATTCCATTTCCTGTTTTGAAGTATTCCTACTGTAAATCTAACACTTAAGAAAGAGGACGTGTCAATTTGAAACACATTAGTCTTCATGTCACCCCGGGGATGCGGGCCGGGATGAAAGACAACGTCAAAGTATTATATATAAAGTATTGCAGTATTTTCGCAAGTGGGAGAGAAGCTGTGGTTTCTCGACATTAAAGGTGACAGTTCATACTTCTAGCACCCAGCGGCCGTAAGCCAGGATTATTTTTGGGGGTGCAGGACTTCGAAAAAAGGGACCTTTTTTCGAAAAAAAGTGGACCGTTTTGGTGAAAAAGTGGACTAACCCCCTAAACTGGTCCCTGTTTAATTATTTTAGTCACCAAAAGTGGACTTTCTGGCAGTGTCAAAAATTTCTCTAAACTTTTATCAAAAATTCCAGCAAAAGTGAACCTTTTGCCCTTTTTGTGTGGAAATGGAATTGGGGGGCCGAAACCCGCCCCGGATCATATCTTGAGAAAAGCTATTCCCAAAATTTTGCGTTTTTATGAGCCAAAATGTTTGTTCACAGAGTAGTAAATCATATTGTCTTATAGACCACTATACTGTAATTTCTGTCAGTGTAATACAGGAAAATACAAAATTACGAACTTCTGGCAAATCGAATTTGCACGTCAGCTTGGGCACACTCAAAAGTATGTTTGAGGGACGAGGCTGTGGATCCACGAAATGGACCTTAATGTTTTGTTTTTTTTTTTTTTTTTTTTTGGAAAATTAATACATTCCTAAATATGGGTTATTGATTAACAGCAGCTCACTACCACAACTTCACCTCATTTAAATTGAGATTTTGGCCCTGATTTTGGTATTAGACTCATTCTCATAACCCCGTAAAATTTTCGGCCTGATATTAATGTTTCCTTTGTATTATGTTTGAACAAACAATACACAAACACATGCTATATCTAAGCCTGTCTAAAATGCTATAATCGAAAAATGATGTTTTTTTCAATATTAAATCTCAAACATAAGTAAGTCTTTTTGTCAGTTAACATTAAAGGGGAAAAAGACCAACGCTTTCCAATAATTTGTTTCATCTCATTTGCTTGTTTCAATCGAGAGATACTCCCGTTTATGCGGAACAAATTCGAGTTTGCTGCCACTTCTGGTGAGTTAAAAAACGGTGAAAGTGATGAATGAATTGTGAGGATTTGAAATGAAAAAAAGAATTAGTAAACATTACGTTATTCATATTTGAACCGAGTGAATCTTCTATATGGGCTTAAACTCATAAAAGAAACTTTAAAAAATACGAAACAGTTACGTAATGGTGGAAATTATCTTCAGTAAGTTTGCTTAATTAAGATAAAGTGTATAACATATTGACATATGTGTTTGTTAGAAGAGAATCATGACCGCGTACAAGCAACTTAATTTGGAGGAGAGAGTTTTTATGGTCTGGAAGTTTCTGAAACGCAAAGCTACCAACACCTTGATACTTTGCTTTCCACATTTCAAATTTTATCATTGACTTCACAATTCTTAATGCACAGATAGTGCAATATTCGAAAACCATTCTTTGGACTTTATTTGTATGCAATTTATTCATTATGGCAGGCGATACAAATTTTGAGAACCCAATTTTAAGACTTGAAGCTCCATTCACGGACGTGCAATAAATTTGTATTTGTTTATTATTTAATGAAAAGAAATATATCATTGAAACCTCATTATGTGGACTATTAAAGCCTGTGTCTAGAAAACTAGACTTCCTTTGTGACTTTTTAAAATCTGTGTTTTGTTTCTTTTGCTAAGTTCCGATCTTTTCATATTGGGAAAAAGTGTTGTGAAAAAAAAGCCAGAATGTTTTTGACAGCTTCCTGGCACACATTATAATCTAAAATGAACCTCCAAGGTAATGTTCTGTTAAAGACTATATACTGATTTATGTATTTATTTATTAGATTTCTTTTGCCTGGGAAACCCAATCAGTGTAATCACTGTTTTCAGGGGTGCCCAGGGGTCAAACCAATTACAAAAATTGAATACAATACAATAAGTTATAACCAGAAATACAGAAATGACTAAAAAGTATTTTAAAAATACATAATAAGAACGAATGTACATGGTTTAAAAGTAAAAGTCCAGCTGCTATATATAAAACAGCAGTATTTCACAAGTAGAAAAAATGTTGAGGTGTCAATAGCATACAAAAACCTTATAATACCATAAACAAAACAAATTTCACTACACCCTCAAACACATCACACACGCACACAAACACACACGCACCCACACACACGCTGACACAAACACACCCAATAAATAACGACAATAAGGCCACAACCCACATACAACCAAATACGCATACACACATACACGTGCACAACATTACAAGCTACATACACAAAAAATTAAACACACACACATACAAACACAAATACATACACGCCACACACAAAAGTAATGTAAGGAATACTAATTACAGAGCCATACAATAAAATTACTGGGAGGGGAAATGAGATATAAAAGTAGCAAGTCTTGACGGGAGGGGTTGGCTTGCGGCTCTAAGGAAAGATTATAAAAGAGTTAACCCCCCTGGAGGTAAAATTCCTTTTATCTGAAAAATTTTTACATGGGGTGAGACAAGATTACCATAAGAACCAGCTCTAGTCCTGGTTATGGACTATCATAAACTGGTCTGAAAATATTGCAGGGTTTGTGGGAGATGCATGCAAGACTCTTGTAAACCATGACATTACGATGGTATAAACGGCGCTCGTGGAGATTCTGCCAACCAAGTATATTCAGGAGGGATGTTGTTGGATATTCTAGGGGAGGGTTCTAGTATTCTAGTTAAATTTTCCTGCTAAGTTTTCACGTTATCCAGTTTAGAAGGTATGTCTTGCATGCATTCCCCCACACAAACTCACAAAAGTCAAAGGAGGCACAATTTAAAGATTTTATACACCAGATAAGAGTTTTTTGAGGAAGAATATTTTCGCCGCCTTAGTAAACCAATACGTTGTTGATTTACAAAACCAGTTTATCAGTATTGGGACGATGAAGTGAAGGATCTAACCAAATACCGAGGTATTTGAAACAATCAACATTGTCAAACCGGGTCATCCATAATATAGACGTCAAGCCCCTGATCAAGACGACTAAGATTTTGTTGCGTAGCAGCAAATAGAATAGATTTTGTTTTTTTAACATTGGGGTTAAGTAAGTAATTGTTTTGCAACCATCTTGAGATATGAGCAAGTTCTCTGTTGAAAGTACAAATTACGACCTCAAGTGATTATACCTTTTCAAAAACTTGCGTGTCATCTGCATAAAGTACATTTGGAGTTCAGTACTTAAGTTGGCGACAAATCATGATGATAGATAGTGAAGAGCAAGGGGCCAAGAATTTGACCCTTGCGGAACACCATAAAGTTACAGCAGCCTTTGGAATCGGTGCTCCCCTACTTTTGTGACCTGTATTACGTTATTTTAAATAAGACAGGAACCAAATATAGTTCCCGACACTGCACTCCCAATACTCTGTAGCTTCTTAATTAGCACTTTATGATGGACCCGTGTCAAAGGCCTTCTTTAGGTTGAGAAAAACAGCACCCGAAGAAGACCAGTGCTCATGTTGTTAAGTAAATAGTCTGTAACATTAAGACAGTTTTGAGTGGAGTGCATAGGCCTGACTAAACCAAACTGTTAGGAGACAATATGTTATTATGATCAATTAAACCTGTAAAGCTGGAGTATGAACTAATGTTTCAAAAATTTTCATACACACCGGGATGGACAGATATGGGTCTGTAATTACTAGTGTTCAGAGCATCCCCTTCCTTGTAGATCGGGGATACTCTACTAATTTCCAGGCAGAGGGGGAACAAGGCCAGGTTTCCATACTGAGGTTCATGATGTATGCAAGAGGTTTGACACATGTTTATGGCCAATCTTAAGAGGCTTGGGGCTGATGTTACAAGGCCGGGGCCTTGTACATCAAGATTCTACGGAGATGATCAATTTCTCCTCAGTTATTCGAGTGAATTGAAACTGACTGGTGACTGACAATGTTTCCCTGCTTAGACGATCTTCATAGGTTTGATCGGCAACAATGGCATTGGAAAGATTTGACAAGGACCATGTGTGTGTGTGTTTGAAATTGGATCCTGCTTGGACAGATGACCTTCCGCCACTTAACCATTACAGTAGTTCTTTCTGGCCTTGCAGGTGGGTGATTCTTATTCAGTTAATTTTTTCATTGATGGAAATTTGACAGGTGATTTAATTGACACTAGCAAGTGTCTGTCCCTTGAGAGTCTAGGGCTACTCCACATGCAATAAATCTTGGTTAATGGTCTAAATTGGTCACCTCCCAAATACTGATTTTCAGCGGTAAGAGCGGACAGAGTTTCACAACCCTTTTTCCCGTTATGTTGTGAGCTTCAAAACAGAAGGGCATAGTATTCGAAACAACTCTACCAATGCATAAAAGTGGCACAAAATCGATTTTGGTGTATATCGCACTAAATTGATTATATTTCTAATTGACAAAGTAAAAAGAAGAACAACACTCTTGAAAGCCTGGTTCTCTGTTCTGATATTATGTGTGAGTGAGAATGACATATTTTTGAATTTCATATTTTTAAAAAACCATTTTTTTTCTGATTGTAACTATTTTTTTAGACAAGGCTGTCTTAATACGTGGATCCTGTGTTTTCTACCGGAATCAATTTGTTCCGAATTCTTATGCATTGTGGTATGGAATCCCACCAACGATGTAGAGTATATAGATAAAATAGCGCATATAATTTTTTCTATGGTGTTTTGTGGCATACGGTCATCACCCCCATGCACCTCGCGGTTTAGTGCGCCTTCCTTAAAACTACGCGCACAATTTGTGGCGCAAAAAATACAGGCAATCAAAGAGTACCGTTACTGGTAAAATTTTATGTACAGCAAGCGTTTTGCACAGTTTTGACAGAAAAAATTACCGTCTACACAAAACACCATAGAATCCATGCGCTAGTTTATTTTATCTACTCCTACTCGTTGGTGCATTCCTATCCCACAATTCACTAAGAGTTTCGAACAAAATGATTTCCGGTAGAAACCCAGATCCCGTATTAACCGTTGTATATCAATGTTGGCCATTCTAAAATCCAAAACCGCTTGCAACGTTATATAAATCTTTGTGAATTACTCCATTCACTGTTAGTATAATGATGAATTTACAAATCTGTTGCATGTTCTTGCAGGTCATATGCGAGCCATTTTAAGCTATTTTTGGTTCGATTTTTAACAACCTGAAAGTACACTGGATAAACGTGCAAATACAGCCCCTTTCACAGCTTTCAAAAAGTTTTAATAACATGAAAAAATACATTAGTATGCATGATTTTTAGACTGTTTTTTTAAAAATCCGTAAAGTTACTGTGATTTCTGCAGTTCCAGGATGCATCAGACGCCGTCAATTACCGTATCATGTTTTGTCCTCGTTTATAGAGGAGGAGCAGAATAACATAGGTGCGCTTATTTAAGGAGTGCGTTTACCTCCCACTACGAAAAGGTTTGACACCTTTGGTATTAGTATGGACCCTCCACATCAATGCGAGTTAGGTAGCACTCTCAAAAAATTGTGGTATCACTTTTTAAATAGGGGCCAATTTACGTTTACACACACAGGGGTCAAACTTTTAAAATGGCCCCCAATCATGTTTACATCGTCTGCCATATTGTCCCCTAATGCATATGATGTCCAAAAATGATATCGTTTGTACCAACCTTCGACCATTTGGATTTTTGAGTTATAAGGTAAAATGGCTAAATGTAAAAAAGGTCATCCGTTTGTACAGGGGTCAACATTAAAGTTGATTAATATTTTAAAAGATGCCAGTTATTGCCTGAGGTAAGATTACTCACAAAGGTATAGTTTGTTATTGATGTTACATGGCTTACTTACGGAGATAAAGGGGATCAAAGAAGGTCAACACCAATTGGGTATTGTTTACCTATGACTATTTTGTCCCATAACATGGTAACGATGCATTGCAGATGGTACAAACTATTCCTTATTTTGTGACTCATTAAGCTATATATCATCATTTTCAATCACAAATTGGACAACTGTTAAAAGTTTAAGAAGCCTCATTTGTTTAAATTTTTTTTAACACTTTGTTTAATTATTTTGACTTTTAAACAAGGTTGAGCGATGACCAGGTAAACAACTTGATTAAACAACTTAAAAAAAAAAAAACAAGTTGTTTAAAAATTGTTTAAAAACTATATATACAAACCTTGTTTAAGACAACCTGTTTATAACAACAAACTAAACATGTTATTTAAAACTTAAAGCGGCACGGCATCATTTTTCACAAAATATGAAATGTCTTCATTTGCTCTCAAATGATAGTCCTAAGCTTGAAGCACGAGATATATTTTCACATAAAAACATACCCCAAAATAACAGATAGGCACATTGATATGTAGTGATAAAGACATCTCATTAATTGTATGTAGGCCAACTTTGTTTTTTTTTTTTTTTTTTTTTTATTTGTAGGCCAACTTTTTAAAGTTTTCCATACTTTAATCACAAGTGTGTATATTACATGATTTTTGACTCGTACTCACTGGTTATTCAACCACAAAGTTTATAGACCGATCAAACCGTGGTGATTGCGTGAGAACCTCATACTGGTCACATAGCTGTCCATTTGAGGTTTAGTAAAGAAAACCTCACTCCTGGTCAATAGTTTTGATTTTCAAATCTCCAATGCATGCTTTTGTAAAGTCTCCAAAAACCAAAAATAAACGCGACACTATCTTTGATCAGATTGATCTACTCAAGAAATGTGTTTATATTTTTACTTTATACGGACAGAAATTACGACACACTAGAGCCGACATGAGACACTGTGATACTAACATTCGTTCATAGCACCAAAACGTAACTTCGGGATGAATCAAATTTGAGGGACATGCTAAGTATAGTCTGATGAACCATGAACAAAATAAGTGCAGAATCACACACAAAAGCACCTTAAAAAAAGTTTGTTTCTTCTTTTCTTCATTTCAATTTTTCTTTCCTTTTTCTTTCCATTTCCTATCCTTTTCCCTAGCTTTTCCTTCTGTTTCTTTTCCTTTTTTTTTCTCTTTTTAACGACCCCCGTTGAGACGGTCCCCTGTTACATCCTTTCTATAAGATGTATTTGAATTTAAACTTCTTTGTGTGACGAGCTTAATTCGACTAACTAAACAGGCTCATTGCACCCATGGGATTTGCATAATGAAACTGAGAACAAGAGATGATATATTATACCTACACAATTATTTTCGTGACATTTTATACTAAAAACACTGTACCCCTTTATTCTGCAGTATAATGATTTTCATTAATACCCCGCTAAACCCACCTATCACAGAGAAACGCTGTTCAAAAATTTAAAAACACGTTGTTTAAACGTTTACACAGTTGTTATTACATACACACCCAAAGGGTGAACTGAACATTGTTGTTCAGTTCACCCGGTCAACAACTGTTTAACTTTTAAACACTTGTTTAAACTTTTAAACAACTTGTTTAAACTTTTAAACAACTTGTTAAACTTTTAACAACTGTTTAATTCAACTTTTTAAACAGCGTTTTCCTGTGAATATAAGTACTTCCGTCTGAAATGAGTTTTAATTTTACCCCTTTAACCCCGCTGTATACGAGAATCCTTTTTAAATGGGTCTATTTTTGAAAATTTAAAAACCGCCCGGAAATAATAACCCATCTCTATCAATGTTCCTGTTATGCCCCATTATACTCCAACCTGATAAAATTACATCTACCATACCAAATTTCACGCCCTGCGCGAAAACAATGATATTTTCGGTAGTAATTCCTCAACTTTAAGTATTTTGCGGGGTTTGTAATATATATAACCGAGGCTAAAACGTCTGATTTTAAAATGGACAAACCCTCGAAAACCCTGTAAACCATTTCAGTGTTTGATTTTACATGTAATAGAACTTTAATAAAAGAGGTTTAAAAAAAAATGTTGCGATTACATGAAATAGAAACTTTGCGTTCAATGACGGACGATTGAAGTGTAAAAAACGGCTATTTTGACGGAATTTTTCCACTGTTTCTACTGCTAGTAGCCTAAGCCGATACAAACTATTTTTTTCACTATGTCCGTTATCATATATTGAATACTATAAAAAAACGGATAAGCGGTAATCCCAATGGTGGCACTGAGCAGGTTTTTCGTTTCGTGAATATAAACCTGACGACGAGATATATCTTGCGAAGAGAGTGGGATGCCGGTCACAACTATAGTAATATTTGGATGATGATGACATTAATATCAAATGGTTGTTGAGTTCTATACCAACAAATAAAAACATTTTACCATATACCAAAATAAAACGTATAACAGTAAATAAGTCGCTAAACTCGTCCCTAAAATAAAAGCAAAACATCCCGATTTAGCGCCATACTTTTTTTGCACCCTGTAAATCCATGCATCGAGTACTGAGTAGCGCGTACAACCTCTGGCTTGAACACGTGGCGGATCGCAGTGTCAGTTTAGCTTTGACGAGCTCATCTCATGCATAATTCATGTGTACTTTTTGGGTACACACTGAATAATTCAGGAGGCGTTTTAACACGCCCTGATAGGATCAGGCGTCAGCGTCTGCGTCATGGAACAAGAGGTGCGTGCGTTTGGCAATCGCAATTTAAGCGAGTTTCTATCAAAGAACGCTCGCTTATAATAATGTGTTTGCAGGGAGGGCGGCCAAGAAATCCTCAATTTCAGACTTTGCCATTGGGTTTAAACAAACCCGAAATGTGAATCTTTGCGAAAAATTCTGATTTTTTTATATGTTGTCAAGGACTATTTTCTTATTCCAACCGTTGGAGTTGATAATCACTCCCACTGGAAGGGGTATTTTTATATTTTTTTGTATTTAATAACACGAACGAGATGAGGGTGTATGTGGGTCATGGGACACCCATGAACGACCCACATCAAAGCACCCAAATTGGGTTGTGGTTGCACATCTTATTGTTGTAATTCTTTTTGACCTTTTTTGGTGAGTTCTATAATGAATGAGGCTTGGCCGCCACCGCCTGTGTGTTTGTTATGTTTATGGCGCCCCCTGTTGGTGTTGTAAGAGCAGAAAAAACCTGGCAGCAAAGCACCGATACTTGCATGGGGAAATTCTGTTTTTTGCTGTAAACTTTTGTTCGAATTAAATAATACTAAATTTCTTAACAGCATATAAGTAATGCTACCAAGCTGCCATTTTGTGCAATTTTGAGATCCAGGAAAGATTCTGCAAGTAATTTAAAACCACATGTATGTGGTCTGTCACATAAACTACTGTAATATTTTGCATGCCAGAAAACAACAGGGGCGTCCTGAATGTCAACAAGTGAACGTCATAGGTCACCACTTGCACGTGCCCTCGTGAAGATTTCTTGAGGACAAAGACAACTTTTTTACACCATATTTGACCTAAAAGGAAAAAGAAATAGCCCAAGCCTGACATGAAGGGTGCTCAAAAACAAGATGGAGCACTGAGAATATTAATTAGGTCAAAAAAGTGTCTTATTGAATAATTAAAAATTAGTCATGCAAATCAGTTGTTTTATCATCATAATATGTACTTCAATGCTGGAAAAAAAGGTGTGATATGATGAGGAAATAAAAGTCCAAGATTTTAAATAGTTTTTCATGATTACAAACTATTTTATGACCTCTACAATTACACTTTAAAAAGGAAAATTAAGACTGACGAAATTAATTTGTCGAATGACAAACTTAATTGATAATGAAGACGACTTTAGAACTCACCAAAAGACAGAATTAGTTTTCAAGCAAAAAAATGATGATTTAAAGTAATTGGTTCATTTGCTAATTAAGTCATTTGACGAATTTGTAAGGGAAAAAGTACAATTTTCAAGTGGTAGAAATATTTTGCAATATGAAAATTTTAATCCGAAAATCTTTAAAAAAAACATTTTTATTAAAAATACTAATTTTAAACCACTTTTTAACCACTATTAACACTAAAAATAATGTGCATGAACTAAATATTTAATTAGTCAAATAAGACACTTTTTTGATTAATTCTCAGATGGGAAGAAAGCAACTTGTTGTCAACGAGAGCCAGCCTGAGACAAAAAAGAGAAAGGGGGAGAAGGGGAGCAGGGAGAGGGAAAAAGATGGAAGGGAAGAGAGAAAAAGAAGAATTTGTGTCATATTTTGCCAAAAGAAGAAGGAATTTTCAATTGACCTATGATGAAGCAAGTTCGATGTACAAAGCAATGGTTCTTCTTTTGAGCGGTTGTATCAAGTTGGAAGATAAATGAAACGTGAACATTCCTTTGCGAGTCTGCTAGGATAGGAGTGGCAGGATAAGTCGAGCAGTCATAAGTTCACCTGGTAAAAATCCTGATTAATAAACTTATAAACATGACGCATGCATAGGCCTATAGTTATGTTTATGTTTTTCATTATTTAATTATTCCTCAATATGATGGGTTATGTGTAGTTAAAGTATTTTAAGAATATTTTGATCGAGAGAATAATGGTTGTGGCTTTTATTTTTATTTTATTTAGGGACGCGGTCATTTTACGCAATCGAGAAATTAATTTTTTTTCGGCGAAGAATTTCGCGTTCCCCGTTCGCCTCAGTGGGGGGGGGGGGAGTGGCCCATTCATTCTGAAAAGCGGTTGATGATACATGTCGAGCGTCATAGCTGCACGAGGAAAACGAGAGTAAGGTAGGCCTATTTCAATTTGTTCAGAAGTGTGCGCTCCCACTTTGATCGTCTGCGCCGCCCGGCCGATGATGGAATCTTCCTTTAAAAGTTCATGGTCCCCCCTCCCTGATGATAATATTTATATCTCCTCTCTCTCTCTCTCTCTCTCTCTCTATAGGCAAGTTTTTTCGGATTCCCCTCTCAATTTTCCATCGGCGTAAATAATGACCCTCCTTTATTTTCTTCAGTATCATTATTTTTTTATTTATTTTTGAGGCAAGTGTTCACTTGTTGTGTGCAGGCCTGGTTGTGTGAGTATCTTCGGCCGCCGCGTCCGGCACCCGCCGAGGCGAATAGCAAAAACAAGCCTGGCATTGGTTGCGATTGCGCGATGACCTTGCCTGTCTCTCGTCCCGTGACCTTCCATTTTCTGCTCCAAAACACATCCTTCGGGCGTTTGGAAAAAGATAAAATACCCGTGTTCCCTTCGCGAATGTCAGTACTAGATTAATTTATCGACGTCAGTCACTGACGAGTTTATTGGTAAAGGGACTTTGACTTCAATATTTGCTGAATTATTTTAAATATTGTTTTAAAACGATCGAAATCCGGGCACTTTTTAAGAGACCCAATTTGTTCATCATCGTGTATCATGTGGTAGATATGGTACCACATCCTCTGGTTGTAGTCCCCTCGGGTCTACAACAATGAGATGTGGGCAGTAGTATCCAATAGAACCCACAAAGCTAACGTGTGACAATGGTTGACAGGAGACACAAAAAATGAAGAACTTTCTACCAACAAATATCTCCACTTACCGTATCACAGCCTCAGGCTCAGGACTAAATAACGGCTTGTTAGTTATGTTACCATTTGATAGCAACCTTGGAATTTATGATCTGTGGCGGCGCTCTTTCGCTATAGACCGCACATAGGCTACTCGACATGTTGTGGCGGCATATACAATATTTATCCGTATCGAATATCATGTTCAATTCTAATCCCGTTTTTCATAAACTTTCCTCGTCATTCGACAAAATCTGTGACTCCCAACCGTGAAAAGTTTAGAATTATTTTACCGTTATATGCCGCATTTGTGCAGTTTCGATTGGTGGGAAAGAAAAAAAAAAAAAAAAAAATAAAAGGCGGTGAAATCTGGTGTCACTTTGCAGCTCCCTTGCACCTTTCAGTCGGCAGTCGGCCTTGCGCGATGGAAGCGGGGAAATCCCTGGGGTGTTGCCTAATTTGTAGCAGTACGCTAAAAGTGGAATTAGGAAATCCTGTCTTTAGATTTTTGTCGGCCTGTTAGCTGGGGGCCTGGAGTTTAAATAGAATGGGTCCAATTAGCAAGAGGGTTATAATATTATTGTCAAAATTATTTTGTCCTTAAATTTTTTTTTTGAGTACTCAAGTTTTTTTTCAGTTTTTACAGTCTCATTTTCAGAGTACTTAACAGATTAAATTACTTTCCTGTTCCTTTCTGCATTCTGGTTTTGATGATGATGATGGCATGTCATGATGATTTATTGGATGATGATTGGCGATCAGGGTTCGCGCTAGGTTGTGTTTCTGCGCGATATGCGAATTTGTTTTTATTTGAGCCCAGAAAATTCAGCGTTTGAGCTAATCTTAGGGGGTTTCTTGCGCGCAAAAAATCCGCCGACCACGACTTTTTCAAGTCTGCAATGCAAGTCTGGGTGGGTTCGTGTCATCCTTGTAAAAATAATAAATGCATTAGGGTAATAAACAAAGCAAGCTCTAATTTTAAGCCCTGTTGTTCGGACAGCGGAGATAGATCATAGAGGTTGTGAAACACAAGCCGGCATGCAGTGGAGACCTTGTTTCACAGACTGAGTGTTCATTTCTTGCATATAATGACCTACCACTTGCTAAAACAGAAATCTGGTGAGGTAAGGTCAAACTATAATATAATACTTAAATTAATGTTGAACTGATTTACCACCATTGAAATCTGCCCGAGTACTCAGGCGAGTAGTCCTGTTGTTTCTTTGATGGACGGCTTTGCCGCCGAGTTGAATCGACACAATGTAAATAACCGAGTCTAAGCAGTTTATCCTTAACAAACGTAATATTCATCATTCGTATTTTTATAGTAATATTTAATATTCTCCCATCAATCCGACGATCTTTTACATTGTAAGCTAAACTTACACATGTTTAAGACGTTGAGGGTTTTTGTTTTCAAACGTGCACTGGAAACCACGGCGTACTTAGCAGCTGCATTGCTAAAATGTCAATGCATCACACTGTACACCGTTACACGGCAAGGTGTTAGTGCTGCAGGCACATGGCGTTAGGGTTCCGAGAAAATGCACCGCTGTAACCGTTGGTGTGTCCCTATTATCCAATCGAGCGTATATCACGGGCGTGTACCGATTATCCAATCAAAAAGCGGGTTTACACAAACCTCAAACGTGCCGCCAGCTGCCCTTGCCCTGGAGGTGTGTCCTCTATTAGCCAATCACATCGCGGACTTTAACTTGCACGTCATAACTAAAATAGACTGATGCACTTATACATGTGATTTTTTCCGGCAGCCAGGGCGATTGAATAATAAATAAAATACATTTTTTTATTGTTGGTGTATATTATGATAGAGTGAACTTCATTCCGGTGTCTTGCCTTTTATCTTTTGATAGCGTATAATTATGAAAGAGTATTAGTAAATTAATAGAATTGTGAAATTATAACTGGGGTAACTGGGGCAGTCAAGATATCATTTGGGGAAATCCTCTTCTACTCTGCCACCCCTATTTTATTTATTTATTGGAACACTTTGTAACAGTGGCACACCTTTATTCCCCCACCACACCCCTTCTGCTGCTGTTGTCACTGATTATAGCAATTTCTTTCCCTGTTACAAACATTATCTTATTCCCTATCTTATTACAAAAATATAGGCCATCAAAAATTAATGTGCATCTGTGCAATTTCAAACTGGCAATCTCATTTTTGTCCAGCACTGTCTGACTGTCCAGCGGATTAAGGCGGCAACCACGAGTTACTTAAATAAACTATTTAGAGCTCCAGTGGACATGGTATTGGAACCTTCTTCATTGTCGTGCTGAATTTGAACCGGCACCCAAAGCAATGTTGTGAGGCATGGGACTCATCTCCTCACGTGTGTGGAAATCACCATTTTGGTAAGCCCTAAATATACTTTTTTGGGGTAATTCAGTGACATATTAATCTTACTTCGCCTATTTCTTATTCATGTTGCCAAACAGACTCTTATTAAGTTGATTTAAAATCATCTATTTGAAAGATTTAAAAAAAATTCTATTTTCCTACTTTGAAAGTATTTCTACTCGTTTATGGAATGAAACCCTTACTGCCAAAGAAGCAATCGGCGAAATTTTAAAGCCCGGTGTCAGCCTCTGCAACTCGGTTTTCACAAGTCTTGTTTACCAAAATGGTGGCCCTTATCACGTGCTTTGGATGTCCCGGATAGGAATGACCGCATGCCAGCAGGCGAGGGCCGGCTTCAAAATCTAAACTCACAAAAGTTGTGAACGTACACTCATTCTTACTGTGTAATCCGAGTGGGAAAATCACAAATTTGTGTTTTGGACGATCGTAATCCCAAAGACATGGGAAAAAAGAACATATGTCTAACTTTGGTAACTTATGATTACCATGTTATGATAACTAGATGTTATGGAATAAAAGCGCATTTTGTACATTTGACCTCCGTTGTCAAATAGGCCTATAAATAATTTTTGTAAGCAAGCATTGACAATGCCCGGTCACAAAATTTGAACTACTCTGGCAACATACATTTGCCCATAACTCGGCCAATTTTTGCACGAAAGACATGAGTGACCCCTCATTTTTTAAGTTAAATAATTATCTTTTCAATGAAAACAATTTTCAAAAAAAATTTTCTTGGTTAACCCTGTCCCGGTACTCAGTCACATGATTGTAATCTCTTCCCAACACGCAAATTCGCAATACAGTGTGTGCGTTTGTAACACAATAAGCGTGAGGGCCGGTACGGCAAGGAGATCGTTTCTGGTCTTCGAGTCATATACCAAACAAAAAATAAAGCAACAGTTGATATCGGATCAGAACTACACTGAGTACGCACGTTTCAGCGTTTTACGCTTTTTTTCGATATGCAATGGACTCAAATAAATATAGTTGGACATATGGATGGCGGATCTACTACTACATGTGGATGCAGTATGAAACGGTAAGTGCCGTCGATATGGGGACTTTGCATTACCAAAATTTGATGTCCTTGTTTCAGCAGGCGGAATTGCTTTCGTAAGTACCATCCTTTCGACCACTAATAATTGCTGAGCTCGTTCCGTAGCGTGCGCACGTCGTCCGTACTACCTCCTAATAAAACGAACGCACAGGAGTTCTATTGAAACAGCCGGGGTGGTGCGCAGCGGGTCCTATGAGGAATAAGCAAATTCAGAATCAGTACAAAAAACGACGTATTGAAAATCTTTACCGTGATGTAGTCCTAGTTTCGGTACCGCAACCCGGGGGTATCCCCATAGGTATACAACTTGGGTTGCGGGCAATATGACAGGTCAGCGACAAATCTTAATATGTACATTTCCAGAAGCCAATAATGCATGCAGTCTGCAGAAGTTTGGTCACACATGGCCCAAATTGAGCAATATCATAGGGATTAATGTTTACTAAGGCACTTTGGGGTCTTTACTATCAATGCGATTACTCACGCTTGCCGGGAAAAATCTGCAATGTTCGTCGGCTTCTATCCAGGATTCTATCGTAGCAGCGGCCATGTGTTTACATCTCGCATTGTCTCTCGAGGGTAGATCTGGAAACAAACGCTCTTTGGCCACTGACTGTATAGAGGTCAGGTCATATGGCGATCGGCTGCGGACAAGCGCGATCCCCGTGTTCAATTTTCCCGTTCGTTCAACATGCTCTGTTTGGAGCGTTAGGTGATTGCGAATATTGCAGACTACAGTGGGAATTAACAATTACTTGGACAGGAGATACGCACACCTCGTGTAAGCGCAACAAAGATCCACGGAGGGTCGGTGCATGCTTCGACCAAGTACACTCGCAAAACAAGGTGCGACCATCCTCCTGGCTCAGTAGTCCACGCTCGCGCCCCCCCGCATGTTGTTCGGATTCGTCCAACAAATTTATTAATCAGACTGTACAAGAAGGGACAGCAGCATGAAAAGGTCACCAAGCAACTCACGGTGCTAAGACTCAAACCGACACTCCATCACCAAGGTTTCAGCAGGTGAAATCATTAGTACACGGACGCAGTGAATTTTATTAGTAAAAGAATTTCATTAATCGAGTGTTACGTTAAAGGTGCAACGAGAGATTTTTTTTGAGGCACCCAAATATTGTGTATAATAGTATATTTCATATAGGAATATTGGACACTCAATACATTTCTTACTTGTATTTGGCATACAGAAAAGCCTTAAAAGAGAGGGGAAAAGGGTGATCGATTTGCTTATATTCAATTTAAAACATAGGATGAATTTCGTTATTTGCTCCTATACGAAATTAGGGAATTTCAAAATTTTTTACCAAAAAACATTTTCAAGCTTAATCCTTTCAGATGGGGTTATTTGCTGAGGGAAAGCTTACATAAGGGAAAAAATCAGTACTTTAGATTTTTTAGGGACAACCTAACATGTGAAATCTCTTGTTGCACTAAGATTTAAAAGAAATTTAGAAAATGTGATACTCTATTGTTCAAATTTCTGTTTTGAAAATAAAAAATTATTTCCAATGGCGACGAAGCATAGACAAATTCGCCTGCCAATTGTGCCCGGATGCTAAATTGTCCCGCCGAACGAGTTCGGAAGGGATATGAAATGAGGCAGCGTCGTCCGTTCGTCCGTCTGTGACAAAAAAGTTAACCCATGTTGTATACATTTATCTGGAGTTCCGTAAGGGTGAAAATGATGTAACTTGGTGGAAAAAAGCGGGTTGGTGAGTTATCGACCTAAAGATTGTGGTCCGATGTGAAATATGCATTAAAGTACCTAATTGACATTAATTTATGCGATTTTCCTGACAAGGCCTTGTTTACAAGTTTTATGGAGTTCCGTCAGGCGGATAAATGATTTGTAACTTGTGGAAGGAAAGCATACTGAGAGTTCTTGACCTGATAGATTTTGGGCGTTACTTCGGGCAAATTGAGTATGACAAATGAGCCTAATTAATATGCAAAATCAGCGTTAATACTATATTTTTGAACCGGTACAGTGGATACTCAAAATTCTGCGCTGCAAATAGCCATCATGGGGAACATCTTTTTGGCATTTTGAAAGATGTGATATTATGCGACATTAGGTATGCAAATGAGCTAATAAATATGCCGTAATTGCTTGTATCTCTGAAAGGTTAGTACATCGGATAGGCAAAATTCCTTCGCACATGAGAATACTATGCTATGGGGAGGGCTGTGAGGTGTTGGGTGAGGGAGGGTGTGCGGTGTTGGGAGGGGTTGTGGGGTGCTTGGGGAGGGGGTGGTGTTGGGGAGGGGGTTGGGTGTGGGGAGGGGGTTGGGTGTTGGGGGAGCGGGGGTTGGGGTTGGGTGTTGGAGAGGGAGAGTGGGGTGCTTGGGGAGGGGGTGGGGGGGTGTTGTTTGTACGGGGTGTTGGGAGGGGTTGGGGATGCGGCGTGTTGGGGAGGGGGTTGGGTATGGCGGGGAGTGGGGATGGGGTGGGCGTGTTGCATGGGTGTGCGGGAGGGGGTGGGAGTGTTTCGGGGTTGTTGGGGAGGGGCGATTGGGAGTGTTGCGGAGGGATGAGGGTGTTGGGGAGGGGATGGGGGTTGCGGGGTGTTGGGGAAAGGGAGGCGTATTACAGGGTATTGGGGTGAGGGTATGTGAGACGTGTTGAGGGGGTGGGGTGTTGAAGGGGGTGTGGGGATGAGAGTGGGTGTCTTGGGGAGTGTGGGTGTTGGGGAGGGCGTGGGGTTTTGCGGCGGTGTGGGGGAGGGGGTGGAGTGTGCGGGGTATTGGGCGAGGGGGGGCGCGGTAGGGTGGTGAAGTTGCATTATCAAATGTAGTGATCGCTACACTTGCGGCTGGGGACATATTTTACGCATCGCGTAAATACGAGTTCGCGGTTTTAACTCTGCACAGCATCAACAATACGATTTGCATTTATGCTCAACATTCAAATACAAATTTTGACCAGCGCGTTCCCGGATGGAAAACGAAAGCTGAGTAGCAAAACATTGATAAACGTGAGACTGCAGCGAGTGCCAGTACCTTGGGTAAGAAGTTAATTGCATTTTACGGCATGTTACCCGAACAATTCGACCTAGTTCCATTCATAAATTGCTCTGTGGCTTTACTACTGTCGCGGGACGGTGAGGAACTGTAAGTACTTTCTAAAAATGATTTTGAAGCGCAATAAGTTGGTCCAGTGTCCTGTCAGAAATATCGGCTCTGTAAGGGGTAACTGTTCGCCACCTAATGTGTCCTAAATTATATTATATTTTCGCACGTTGTTTTCTGGACTGATTTTCCATTCATGGATAATAGATCTGGATTATTTTGAAACAAACTGATGTTCTTAACCAGTAAAAATCTCAATTTAAAAATAGCAGTCGCCCCACTAGATAAGTGAGTGGCCCCTGGATTGTTCCCGTTTATTTTCTTTAGATAGGCCCGGAGCACACTGTATTTGTGCTGTTCCCAATAAATTACGAACATACACCCCGGACGTCAGGAAAGGGGCGACGACGTGTTTAGGCAAAAGTGTAGTTTAGGACCCTACACGGTTTACTGGTTAAATACTACTTAAAGGGGTACATGGGTTGCCAATTAACCGGCTATCGCCGTGTCGCGATTTAAGGGCACTTGGAGTGTCGCGGTTCGCTTTAGTCCCAGCTCAACGTGTCGCGTGTCGATTTGATAATTGTGTGCCATCGGATGCGATCATTTATTGGCATAGAAGTGGGATTTTTCTGTTCCTACAAACATGAAAAATGGCGTCAAAGGAAAATACGCATTTAGAGAGAGCTATTGCCGATGCGAATTTGTTGGAATGACTCGGTTTTTGGAGAGTATGAGAAGTTAGCATTATTTACTCCAATTGAGCTGAAAAGGTGGAGAATCAGCTTGTAGAATCCACGTTTCCCATGAACATATTTGAAGTGTTTCGGTAGCCGTTACGGCTACCTAACCACAAGGGTTCATTAGTTAACATTAATCCGTAAGATGCAATCAATGGGATGTGTGGAATTTAATGCTCTGCATCAGAGGGGCTTCTTGAAAATGCCATTGTCATGTGCTCGCGGAGTGAGGATATAGTCGCAACGGTATGTTGAAGCCCCTGGGGATACAAACCCTACCGTTGCGGTACCGGAAACTACATTTCCAGAAGCAATAATGCATGCAGTCTGCAGACGTTTGGTCACACATATGCCCAATCGAGCAATATCATAGGGATTTAACTAGGCACCTTTGGGGGGTCTTTACTATCAATGCGATTACGCACTTTGTAGGGAAAAATCGGCAATTTGGTCGGCTTCTATCCAGGATTCTATCGTAGCAGCGGCATTGTGTGACATCTCTCATTGTCTCTCGAGGGTATAATCTTGAAACAAAACGCTTATTGGCCACTGGCCTGTATAGAGGTCAGGTTATATGGGCGTATCGGCTGCGACAAGCCGCCCTATCCCCATGTGCAATTTTACACGTTCGTTCAACATGCTCGTTTGGAGCTTAGGTGATTGCGAAATATTGCAGACTACAGGGGGATTAAACATTACTTGGACCGGAGATACGACACCTCGTGTAAGCGCAACAAGCTCAACGGAGGTTCGGTGCATTCTTGGACTAATTACCCATCGCGAAAACAAGGCAGGTGCGACCTTCCTCATGGCTCATGCAGTCCACGCTAGTGTGTTTCGATTCCGCCAAACTAAATATTTAATCAGACTGTACAAAGAAGGAGCGGACAGCAGCATAAAACAAGGTTTCACCAAGCAACTCACTGTGCTAAGGACAACGACATCACAGGTTTAGCAGGTGTAAATCATTCTGTACACGAGTCGCAGTGAAATTTATCAGGAAAAGATTTTCAGTAATCGAGTGTTACGTTAAGATTTTCAAAAGAATTTAATTTAGAAAGATGTTTGTACTCTACTGTTCAGATTTTGTTTTGAAAAACAAAAAATGTATTTCAATGGCGGCGCCTGCATGGCAACTTCGGCTCCTGCCACACGTGCCCGGATGCTAATTTTAACTCTGCAACAGCAACAACAATACGATTTGCATAGTGCGCCCTCAAATTACAATGCAAATTTGGCCGCGCGTTCCCGGATGGTAACAAAAGCAGTAGCAAAAATTGATCACGTGAGAACTGAGCACGTGTCAGTACTTGGGTAAGTATTTCATGCATTTTAGGCATGTTCCCTAAAAATCGACATAGTTTACTAATTCATAGAATTGCTACTGGGCTTTACTACTGCGCTGGGGACGTTAGGAAGGAAACTAAGTACCTTCTAAAAAGGAATTTTGAACGCACGAGCACATAGAGTGGTCCATTGTTCTGTGTCAGAAATATCGCTTAGATAAGGGGGGTACTTGTCGACCACTAATGTAGTCCTAAATTATATTTTATTTTTCGCACGGTGTTTTCTTGACTGATTTCCATTCATGGATAAAATTGATTATTTTAAACGTGATTTCTTACCATTAAAAATCCTCAATTAAACATAGCAGTCGCCCACTAGATCAGTGAGTCGCCCGGATTGTTCCCAGTTTATTTTCTTTAGATAGGCACGAGCAACTTATTTTGCTGATTACAATAAATTAGGAACATACACCCGGAGTCATGGAAGTGGGAGCGACTGTGTTTAGGGACAAAATGTAGTTTAGACCCTACACGGTTTTGTACTGGTTAACATACTACTTAAAGGGTCTACATGGGTTGCCAAACTTAACGGCTGTAGCCGTGTCGCGATTTAAGGGCACTTGGAGTGTCGCGGTTCGCTTTTGAGTCCAAGATCAAATGTCGCGTGTCGATCTTTATTTTGTGTGCCATCGGAGTCGATCATTTATTGGCATCGCAAGTTGGATTTTCTGCCTACAAAACATGACAAAGGGGTCAGGAAAATACGCATTTAGGAGAACGCTATTGCCGCATGCGATTGTGGAAATGCTCTGTTTTTTGATGAGTATGATAAGTTGAATTAATTTACTCCAATTGGAGTGACTGAAAGAACAATGTGGAGAACAGCTAGACTTTTTTCCGTTGCGAGAGAAAAATTGACGAAGTGTTTCGGTATCCGTATACGGTACATACCACAGGGTTTCGGTAGCCGTTACGGTGGTAAAATAGCCCGGGAGTGTTCGGTAGCCGTATAGCAACCATCCTTAAGGGACACACGTACTAATATAACAATTGTTTCAAGAGGGGTGCAAGCCGGTGCACGAGGTTGTTTGTTACGTCTTGAGCAATTCGACTTCAAAATATGCAAGTTTTTCCTCTTTACGAAAAACAATGTGCATTTGTTATTAAGACAACAACGACACAGATCAAAGGAAATTGTTTGAAAACAATGTTGCGTACTCTTTCGTTTCAAAGTATTTGGACTTGCACTGTATTTGTAGGAATAACAAAGTTATTGCTTTGAAGTACAGGTACGCTCAACCACGAATGTACGGGTGTACTGCTATATGCGTTCTAATTTTCATATCAGTCAGTGTGGCGTGTCAATCAGTGGTGTCAATAGAGTGAATCATGAGAGCTTGATACGTGATGCTAACCGATTCATCAGAGTTTATTTTATCTGAAAAATACTTGTTAATGAATATTACATCTTTTGTGAAGCAGTTTGGTTTGGGAAATATCAGGTGGTAAATGTTAGATGATCATGGTGTAAAACAAACTGAAAATTGGGCAGATTTCAAAGAAGAAATAGAAGTCTTTAGCTCTGGGAAACAAAAGGGCACTAAAGAATATAGTTAGAGTGGATTTAACACAAGTATGTGTAGGTGTGTTTCGTCACGTCAAAAACGGTATATCCCAGTCCGTTCATTTAAAAAGCCATTAATTTTTAAGCCAATAAACAAAAACCCGTTTTTTCTGTTCTGTATTTTTTGTGCCCACTTTTTCAAATTGTAGAGTCGACAAAAATTATTTTCCAAAGCTGCCATCTTGGTCAGTGGTTGTGAGGTTCGGCTTTTGTGGGAAGGTCATGAGTGACAGGATTCCATATTTCTTTTCATAGGCTAAAAATATCGTGTGAAAAGTTAAAACATTTAAACATTTAGGCCTTCATAAAAGAATTCCTTACATAGGCAAAAAATGGAATTTTGTTACCGTACTCAGTTCGCTATATAGTCGATCTGTCATCGGGGTCTGTCGCAAGTGGTCGCAAGAAAAAAGAAACCGTTTTTAAAAAATGTTTGAATTTTTATAAAGGATTTTTAAAACTTCATTTTTTGTGTTCAAAAAAATTTACAAAAATGTTTGAGACGCTGAGTTTGAATGTAGGGGAGACCGGGGCGGTTGCCAACACGGGGCACGATTGAAATACCAACAATACCGACCCAATGCCTAGCAGAGAAAAGTGAACCAAGCTGATTCTCACAGATACGTTGCCAACCCTCTATAAGGCATGTACCTGCCTAACCTAACGGGCGGCTAGCTGCTACGCCAGGGGTTGCAATATCTCAAAAAAAATGTTTTTTTTTGAAGACCTAGTAAAATTTGAGGGAAAAATGAAACTTGTTGTTTATGGCCGTTAACGGCCCTATGAGAGAAGTTGTGTAGTTTGGCCGGAAGGAATGGACTGAAGATTTAGGGGTGGCCATTCACCTAAAGTGTTAGATTTGTAAGATTACTGATGGGGGTAGGCGGGGTGCACAGTAATGGCTGCATGATCGGGGTCATTGCAACCGCTTGTTTGTTCAAACTGACCCCTATTTTCATGTGTTAATAAACCAAATGATATTAAAGATAGGATTTTAGGGGTTTGTTGTTTTGTGTAACTCTCTGAAAGGAAAGAATTTTAAAGTGTCTGTAGAATCTTTAAAGGTGCAAAGTGCAATATTAGTGGTTTATTAGACACTCAAAAGAGTTCTTATTTGTCTTTTGCAACAGAAATGTCTTAAAGGTGAAAACTAAAAGGATTTTATTTGCTTTCATTTCACTAGGTAATATGGCTGAATTTCGTATTTCCTGCCGCTATCGAATTAGATATCTCACAATTTTTGTACCATACATTTCTCAGCTTAATCTTCAGATGGGGAACCTCTATTGACGAATAGCTTTGCAACAGTTCAATTTCCCAAAAATCAAGGGTTTTCGATTTTTTTCGTGATACCTGATATGTGAAATCTCTGTTGCACCTTGAAAATCATAAAAGTCTATGCTAGAAACTTCATTGATAATTGACATAGGCCCCGGGCATAGGCCCTAGTTCCTCAGTCCTCCGAGTTATGATTTAACGGATATTAGCTGAATATTCAAACAGACACTGAATTTAAGTTCAGAAAGTTTTGAAAATGATCAATTTAAAAGTTATTTTAATTGTTCTATAAGAAGTTTCTGAGGGAGGTCAGCGATCAAAATGTTGAAGCGTTTAAAGAAGTTATTTCATGGTAAAGAACTTACGTCTTTTTACATATTTTTTTCTTCTTTTAGTTCCCTTTTATATTTTAGTTCCCTTTTTTATTTTGGTGTTTATAAGGCTCAAAATAATAAAAAAAAGGAGTTTTTGATGTGAACAAATTACTGATAAGTGACTTCGAAAAAATGACTGATTAGTGACCCTGGAAAAGTAATTTAAGATTTAAATGATGACCATTTCATCTCCATAAATAAAACTACGTGCAAACTCAAAATGAAATGTTATCAAATAATGAGCACACTCAGTTTGTTGTCATTGTTTTAAGCTTCCTTGCCGAGCGCATGTGGGCATGTCCTAAGTAAGATTTTTTTTATTAGCACAGGCCCATAATGTAGGTATAACATTAGTGCTTTGTCAGCATTCTTAGCAATATTATTAGTGTGATGTTGGCCTTTAACAATGTATGACCCTTTTCTCTGCAAGTGTAGCATGATATTAAAGTGTTATTCATTTATTTCACATTCGGCCTATTTTATAAGGGCAATTTTCTTTCATATCTATGATAACTTTCCTTTAATATGTATTATTAGATGTTCTCCACAAATTTGTATTAGCATTTTCTTTACTGTGATGTAGCCCTATGTTAGCATTATTGTGGCTCATTGTGAGAATAGAATACATCAGTTAATTATCGGCACAAAGCATATTAAATACACCCAATTATTTATACATGCCAGTTATGCCACAAGGTAATGCATTAAGTAACATAAGCACTGCATGTTTGACTTGTAACAAAAAGATTCATTGAAAAGTGTTCTTAGTATTTCAAAAGCGTTTTGGCCGAGCTGCTAATTGGTTATCTTATATTGTGATATGTGGTTGCATATTTTAATGATGAACTCTATCGATCATAAACTGGAATAACTTTGTGTTTTCTTTTCTTTATTGACGTGTGCAATTGCCCCACAACTATTGTTGCAACTGACCCCGTAGTATGCATGGGGCACGTTGCAAACTTGACAACCCTTTTTTTAAAATAAATCACAGCTCAAAAACTACATGCCTTTTAGAACTTCCGCAAACCCAGCTCAAAATAAAGCTGACATATGACCCTTACAAATGGAATGTATTGTGGTTACCTTTAACAATAGTCTAGTTACTACAATCAATTGGGAAAAAAGTGTTTCAAGAACCGCCCGGTCTCCCCTAATTTAGGGTAAAGCGGGTATTATGGACCCCTTAAGCAAGATCGTAATTTGCAAGAATTGCATTTTGTTCTTTACAATGACTTTTTCATATCATTTGAAAGCTTTGGTTCATTGGTAGTACAGACTAAAAGATATTCAATCATCTCTAACCAAATAAAAGATTTAAGCTTTCAAAACTTTTTTTGCCACGGGTCCATATTGGCACACCATGGGCCGTCGGCAATATGGACCACCCTGTTATTTGCAATAGGGGCCGGGTAGTATGGACCTCATATGGTCCTTATTGCCCGTCCCTAAATGTTTCTACATGGGAATATAGTGTGTCCATATTACCTCAAGGGATAGAGCCATTCTCACACATCCCCGCAAGTTTATCCGATGGCCTTGTTTAATTAGTTGTAAGCTATGAAGCTGATTCATGTACTCGATAACCTGGGGAATGGCAGTACCTATTGTGCCCTGGTAACAACCTCCAGACCGAGGCTCGAACGATAAAATGGGGATGTTTTAAAGCAATCACTGCCATAAAGACGGGGAAGGGAACGGCAGAGGGGGAGCAGGAGGGTAATGCGAGGAAAGGAGAAAGAGGGGACTTTGGGGAGTGTGGGCGTGGGGTAGAGGGGAATTTAGGAAGGAAAGGGTAAAGGGAGAAGGTGAAGGAAAAAACGTGGTTGAAAATGTTAATTTAAAATATGTCTTATAACTTTAAGGGCACTACCTCCGTTAATAACTGAATTTCAGTGTCAAATGATGTTCGTTCAGTAGCAATAGGAGGAAAACTCCTACCATCCCAGTTAAAAGTTACAAGGGGGTACCATTATGCCCCGGGGGTCATATTACCCCCGCTTTACCCTACATTGTGAAAATCCTGAAATAAAACCAATTCTGGATGCTTGTCAAAATAAAGTTAAGGGTTCGGCCGAAGACAGCTTTTTTTATTTATGATACTTTTTATTTCTTTATTTATATTTTGTTAAATTCATTATTTTTTTATTACTAGCATCTTTTAATTTATTAGATTTGTTTCCTTCTTTATTCCTTAATCTACTTTCATTTATTTTATTTTTTTTTATCTGAGAAAGACGAATATTCGAATATTAGTTATTTCGTCTCGGGTTTTATTAATATCGTTTGCTCTATAGAACGATTTATACATTAAGGTGGAATTACCCCTCATAGGGCTCAATATAAACTAGCACATTGAAACTGAGGACGAAATGACCTTTCTGTTGCTTTTTGTTTGACGCAAGCGCGCTAGCCGTTCAAAAGTTAATGATTCGAAAATGGTAACTTCTCAAACCTGCAATCTCTTATCATATTTACTTGTTTTCCACTTAAAAAAATATATATCTCCAAAAGTAAATAAGAGAGGTGGGTAAAAAGCAAATTAAAACATACTTATTGGACTAGCATTGTACTATAATAATTTCGCACTTGCTCCAGGAGAATCTTTGGTGCACAGATCGAGAAGTTCAAAAACTCCGTGCGATCCCAATTCCTAAATTGCTTATATTTCAAAATGTTTCAAACAAATGCTGAATTTCGTTTTGCTCCTATACCGATTTAGAATTGCACAATTTTGTACCAAAGAACATTTCTCAGCTTCATCCTTCTAGATGGGGATATTTTGTTTAGGACAGCTTTGACCATCAGGGCCAAAAATCAGTACTTTCTATTTTTAGAGACACCTGAGATGTGAAATCCCTTGTTGCACTCACGTCGTAACATGAAAGTGTGGCATGGATCATTCGTCACGCATGACTGTTTCCGGCTATATAACCGATCTACTGTGGACGGCGCTCCTAGCCTAATACGGCTACATAACCACAAAGCCCGTTTTTGGTTATATAGCCGTACACGGCTACGGAACCCCGGTTAGGTAGCCGTATACGGCTACGGAAACACTCCTAAAATTTAACTTTATCACATCCTCACTCATCGGAAACGTACCGGTTATGTACAGTACCTCTGTTTTAGGAATCCTCTTGGCATCGCCGGCTTAAACAACGTTGAGCATGTCATGACTATTAAGCATCGCCATTTTTTGGAGGGCGATTTTGGGTACATTTGAATAATTTCCGACAATGTTTAGAGGCCACGCCTTAGGCGTATTGTGTAAAGGACGAAGTACCGAACAATTTTCGAATGGAAAAAAATGTTCACTGTGCACCTGGTCGATGTAGTCAGTTGCTAAAGCACGAAAACCTAATGCCGAGCAACATTCGATGTCTTTTTTGAATAATTTCAAGTTTCAAGTTCAATTTAATTTTAATTTAAGTTTTGTTTCCAAAATTCAGTGTGTCCTATTAAAGCACTAAAAAATATTTCACATAAATTTATATTTATATCAGACATTTAGCAGACATCGGTAAATAACTGTCCTCAATGCACGTGCGCGGATGGATTTTGTGTTGCTAATTGCATTTGTTGGGCCTGTAGACTCTATTCTGCCTGTCATTTTACATGCTATGTCAGTTAAGTATTTGTTCATGAATATGCGAGCAAGAATACCAACCCAATGAGGTATTGTTGACAAAAATTTTGCAGCGGAGGGGGATTTCCCGAATAATTTTGCATCATATTTACGAACTTTCATTTCATTAATATGCGAAATAAGAAATGAAACTAACTGTGAAATCAAAAAGTATGGAATGCAAACGTGGCAATTACAGTGTAGCTGTAGGGCCTACTTGAAAAATGTCAATGAATGAAATTGGGAGTGATTTTTTTTCAGGATTTTCGGGATTCGCAAACAATCCCTATCACGATCACAGAGGTAATACAAGTTGTAAATAAAACTTGACTCAAAAACGGGTCGAATCTAAACTCTATTTTTGTTTGGTCTATTCACAGTCATTTTTAATCACATAATTATTATTGCTTTACTTAAATAAGCATGATTAAAGATGATTAGTACAAGCCTTTCTCTCATCAGGCTGAGTTTACCCCTTGTATTGAATGGCACGTCCAAAGCATTCATAGGTTAATTAGAAGTAAAACAAAAACAAACAGGGTAAATAGTTTAAATAAGTCAATTATTTTTAAAAATCATTTAAAAAAAATACAAACCTAGATTATGACACTTCACATAAATGATAATGTGTTTTAATTATCAAATTTGGTCAATTTTTTTATTTTTTTTGGGGTGGGTCGGGGGGGGGCCGGGCGGCGTGCGTCTGGGCAGCTGCCAGGCAGGTGAAGTAGATACAACAATTTCATTTATAGATATGAATTATTAACCCGATTATTAAAAAATGTTACTCATATTACTGATAAGTACTTCTTGAGGAAATTCCTAAACTCAAAATCTCAGAGACCGCCCCGGGAAGATCGCATTTTGGAAGGTATTTTTCATACTCCTTAGACTTCTAATCGCTTGCAAGTTGGTTTTCCCACAAGTTGGTTGTCGCGTGTCAAAGCCTACGGAAGTTATGAAAGTCGTACGTCGGCTTTTAATTTTCCCCCAAAAGTCGCTTGTCGAACGATCAACAGTACTTTTTGGAAAATGTCCGTCGCTCGATAAGAGCCTGCGTGTCCATCGAAAGTTCGCGGGAATAAGAAGGCCGTGTCGCGTGTCGCGCTGTCGATTTTTACCCATGTAGAACCCCTACTTAAAATTACTCCCAAAATGACATCCACTCACCTTCAGAAAACCCTCTTCTATCCAATCAATTGCTTCTTTAAAATGACACATTTTTGTTTTAAATAGTCTTAAATTGAAGCAAACATTGTCCAATAAAATCCATTTTCAACTCTGACATGCCGATAAACACTCCCGATGAGGCTTGCAACCTCCGCGTAATTTAGCGTGCGCGTATTCTATCCAGGGACACGCCCCTGGTTTTGTTTTTACGCCAATCGGGGATGCCCCTTGGTTGTCCCTCTAACTTTTGGACCAACCGGGATGGGTTACCAAAAAGTAGTTTCTGCCCATTTTAATGGTGTCTTACACTTTATCACTGTGCCATTTTTACTTGCAAATTCTCCTCTTTTTACAAAACCCCTTTCTTTCAGTATAACCCTTTTTTCCAGTACCGTAATGTAGTTTTATCGATTCGGGTAAGTTTTCATGATTTGTTTAGACATGTTGGTGTCTTTTCAGGGCATAAATGTTGCCGATTATTTCGCGTTTTCAAAAGTTTGCTTAACCTTGTCTGATTTTACCTATCACCCCATAATTTCCCTCATTTTCAAGCCCTGCCCTCTTCCAAAAATAACCTGTTCGAGTGTTCATGGGACATCGATCCTGCTGATCATGAACTTCGTGTTGCTTTGTACATTCACTTTCTGTTGTTTAACTTTAACGAACCCGAAGTCATGGCCAAGATCTGTCATTTTAACAACCTTTAAGGTTTCTCAATTTATAACTCACCCAATCACTCCAAAATGGTCAGAATTAACCCTACTCTTGACTCATTTATCTTGACAACTCCACAATACTGGGGGACCTGTATTTTTCACTGACTCACACTAAAATATCAAATTTCGTGATTTTCAGGCAGGTATAGCGATCTTACGTGTTCAGTCTAATTGCCATCTGGTATTGCATGGTGTCAGGGGTCAAGATGTAAGGTCAGTGGAGAACGTGTGCTTTGGCATATCAACAAAATCTAGTCCTCTTGACAATGCTTGATGATACCGACCTCTATCGTGCGCTAATGTTGGATAAATGTCTTGTTGTAACCATGTTTGGAATACAGTACTACGATACCTATCTGTCAAGTGTCATGAATAATCGATCCATAGTTTGTAATGCAAGACATCGATAAGTCTTGGTGGAAAGCGTCATGCGTTAAATTTCACATTATAAACATGGAGAGATTTATTTACACCAGTTACCTGGAATAACGACAAAAATGATAGTTAACTTATGAACCACGAACATGCCAGATTTTGACATCCAATGTGCAAAAGGAAAACTAGCATACTCAAGAACAAGTCCGTGCTGATTTTTAGATCAGAGCATCGTAAGTACTCCCCAAGCATTACATTTTTAGTTGTAGAACCACTTTTTCACAACACTGTTAAACTGATTCGAAACTACGAGCAGCTTGTTGTAACCTCAGGTCAGAGATACGATCATGTCCAGTGATAAAAATAACGTATGACCTGAGGGTACAATCATTGGAACTAGGGAGCTATCTAATCTAGTCTGGATGCTTTAGAATGATGGATTAGAATATTTCATCCCTATATAGGGTAGGGTCCTAAACTACCTATTACCGTGTTTAGCTTCAATTTGTCGGATCACTTATTCGTGCCCTTTTATGGCCAACATTTCACGGATGTAAGCATGAGCTGTGCACCTTTGTATTTTTAAAATTGAGCTAGTGGATGCTAATACATCAAAGTTTTCATAACACGAATTTCGTGTCATCGAAGACTGTAAGTATACCAAAACTCTTGACTTTGTGGCACAGTGAGCTACATTGGAGCCCGTGTTTTTTTCCCGAAACACCTCTCATGCGCTATTGGAGTGGAATATATTGGCTATCGTAGCAAAAGAGCATACCAACCTCTAGTTCCAATAATTGTAACTTATGGGCTTTCATCTTTTAAAATTAGGACATAATCTTTGTGCCATAAGTTACCATGTCACTGTTCTGGTGGCGTTCCAATGCCATTTAAGGTTTGAGATGTTTTGGTTACAATCATTGAATAGGATCTATCTAATCTAGTCTGGATGCTTTAGAATGATGGATTAGAAATATTTCATCCCTATATAGGTGTTAGGGTCCTAAACTAACTACACTATTACCGGTGTTTAGCCTTCAATTTTTTTCGGTCCACTTCGTGCCCTTTTTACTTAGGGCCAACAATTTCACGGATTAAGCATGAGCTGTGCACCGTTTGTATTTTTAAAAGTGAGCTAGTGGGATGCTCGACATCAAAGTTTTCATACACAGATTTCGTGTCATCGAAGTCTGTAAGTATACCAAAATCTTGACTTTGTGGCACAGTGAGCTACAGTGGAGCCCGTGTTTTTTGAACTACCGCTCAGGCTCTATTGGAGTGGAGATAGTAGGGGATATCGTAGCAGAAAGAGCCAGAGCAACTACCTCTAGTTCCAATAATTGTAACTTATGGCTTCATCTTTAAATTTGCGACATAATCTTGGTGCATAAGTTACATGTACAACTGTTCTGTGGAGTCCATGCCATTAAGGTTTGAGTTGTTTGTACAATCATTGGAACTAGGGAGCTATCTAATCTAGGTCTGGTGCTTTAGAATGATGGAGTAGAAATATTTCATCACTGATATAGGGTTAGGGTCCTAAACTACACTATTACCGTTTTAGCTCAATTTTTCGGTCACTTCGTGCCCTTTTAGGGTCAACCTTTCACGGATGTAAGCATGAGCGGTGCACCGTTTGTATTTTTAAAATTTGAGTAGTAGGGATGCTAAGACATCAAAGTTTTCATACACAGATTTTAGTGTCATCGGAAGACTGTAAGTATACCCAAAAAGATTGAAGGGGGCCGAGGAACAACGTGAGAGAAAGGGGAGGGGGGGGGGGCTCCCAAAACGTGTTTTTTAACAACACTACCCGCTAAGTGCTCATTGGTAGTGGAGATAGTAGGGGCCATCGTAGCAGAAGAGCCAGAGCAACCTCTAGTTCCAATAATTGTAACTTATGGACTCATCTTTTAAAATTGGACATAATCTTTGGTGCAATAAGTTACAATGCTAAAACTGTTCTGTGGGTTCAATGCAATTAAGGTTTGGAGATGTTTTGAAAGGTAGATTGAATAAATGCAAAAGAAAAATATAATGTGACTTTGACAGAAATAGAATCTCAGATCTTGTAGAATAATTGTCTACCAATTTGTAACCAATGATACCATTGTTCCCAAAAAAGTCATCGTCAACATGATACACACGGATTCCAAATTTGGCAGCCCAATGAGACACAACAGAGGGTAAGTTCACTAGAAAATTTCATAATGTGAATTTTAAATCTGGAAAAATGGTTATCACATGATGCAGACGACTCTCAAGAATTGGCCGACAATATAAAAAGGTTATTGCACAAGAAGGAAGATTTAAGAAAATGAGCAGCGGTAAATGTTAGCTAGAAGAAGCGTCTGTGTATCTTGATTAAACTCGGCACTTTCATTACCACACAACTCGTCATGACTAGATGGGGTCATGTAAACAGCCATAAAAAAAGTTAAGAATTCTAGTCCTGATTAATAGGACTAGAAGCAACTCGGGCTACATATTGCTATGTAAGTATGTATTGATGTGCTTAGCCCGAGGTTGCTTCTGCGTTTCAGCTACGATAGCGGATAGCCCTATCTCCCTTTGTAGGAGAAAGGTACGGACGACAAGTGCAACGATACTTGTGACGAGCGATGATGGCCTGGGAAGAATTTTGTATTGTGCCACCAACCAATGATCGGCAGCCTCAAAGGTAATATACTCCATGTTGAAGGGATGTGTGGCAGAAATACTAATTACCATTCCCGTATGCAGTGCAGTGCTGCAATGCAGCTACCAAAATCGTTAAGTGCACATCACTTGCAATTTGCGACGCAATGCAGTGCCAGTACTGCTACCTTCTTGTGGGCGAAAGTATGAATTGGTACTCGAAAACTATAGCATGCTGAAACAATAACATCAACATTTGCGGGAATGATGCCCAAAGTCCCAGTGGGATGCACTTACCCGTTTCAATACTGCATCCACAGGTTAGTAGAGACTGTAAGCCAATTCTTTGTCCCACTGTATTTATTTTTGGAAATCCATTGCATGTCGAAAAATAGCGTAAAATTAGCTGGGAAAAACGTGCGTACTTCAGTGTAGATTGGTCGCTGGATCAAACATGTGCTATTATTATTGTTTGGGATATGACGTCGAAGACCAGAAACGGTCCTCTTGCCATACGGCCCGTAAGCTGAGTGTATTCCATACACGCACACACACTGGGAAGAGAGTACAATCATGTGACTGAATGTCTTGACATTTCTGATGTCAGTCCCGAACTGTACCAAAGGCTTCGCGACGGTCGCTACAGCTGTCAAATCAATGGTTTCGCCACCATTTTTGTAAACACGAACAAATGCGAAAATGCTGACCGGGATTTAAAACTTCGCCGATTTCTTCTTGGCAGTAAGGGAGAGTTAATAACGAGCAGAAACTTTGGTAACAAGACGTTATTAAGCCCTGTGACATCAGTAAGTGGCGCATATTTCTTGTAGAAATTTCTTTAATGTTTTGTTGCCTCCTGTTCACCATTGTCAAATGTTAGTTTTGTAGGTTCTGTTGAATACTACTGCCCACATCTCAAAGTTGTAGACACGAGGGGAATAAAAAAAAGAAGGTAGGTACCATCTAAGTACCGCAATGAAGTTAAAATTATTTGAACTGGTGATTGCAGCAAGATGCAGTGGGGTGCCAGTCAGTGGTGCAGTATGCCAATTTTCCTGACCCAATCCTTCGCAACGTTTACTGCAGCGTCCTGCCAACCCATGACCTGGGTGACCTGCAGTAAAAGCGATTAGGAGAGCCAGCGGAAGTGACGGACATTGCAGTTTAAATTTACTGCACAGCAATGCAGTGCAGTACAGGGAAGTATGACCAGGGACCTTAAGGCTTAAAGCAATAATTAGCACATTTTTGAAGAGTGCGCTTCCAATTTCAAAATTTGATATTTTTGCAAAGTTATGTTGGTAATAGTCTAGGAAACGACAACTACGAACGAGAATGCTCAACAATGCGTATTTATCATAAAAATAAGAGATTTTGTAATAGAATTGGGATTCCAGACTGACTTAACGGCAGAGCTGGAAATGCTAAGGTTTATGTCCGTCCACGACGAAATGGTCCACCTCAAGGAAAATGACCTATAACTTCACTTGCCTGAACAATAAAAACAACTATGGATTGAGTTTAGAACATACATGACGCTATTTGCCCGGCTATTTCATATGGAAGTTGTTTTCAGCAGCGTTGAATTATTATCGGTCAGATCTCTGATATTAATTATTCTAATACAAAATTTTCCTTCGTTGCCGACACAGAGCCATTTTCGAGCTTAAAGGGGCGTGTTCCGATAGTCTTTGGATCCCCCATGATTTACCCGGACGTAGTATGATTTGATATCAGATGAAGGTCGTTTTTTCTAATTGTCGTCCTGAAATTTGAGCACTCAAATCATTTCATTCCCAAGAGATAAACAAAAAAAAAGCCGTTTTAAGGGTTTTGGTTGAACCACTTTATTAGTCCACAGTATTGAATAGGGCTTTGAAACGTGCATTATTGCGTCTATCATCAAAACCGCAAGTTTGTTTCCCAGGGTACTTGATGGGGTGTATGTGCAAGTGCCAGACTATCATATCAAGTAGAGAACATAATACAAATAAATAGATTAACCCACCTTTAACCATTCCAGTTTAGTATACTAGCCAGTTACCAATTGCAACCGTGTAAAAATCTCGAAATTTTTGAAAATTGGGGCGGCTCTTCAAAATATGTGATATTATGCTTTAAGCCTAGGTGCACAAGAGATTTCAAGTCATCCATATTTTCTGTGAATATGTAGTGATTTTCATATTCCATAACCTTTTATTTGTTACAGAAATAAAATGAAAATAAAGGTGATTTGGATTTAGGGTATTCCATGCCATTTCAAACAAAACAGGTACTTAACCATGGCTAGAGACCAGGGGGGAAGGACAAATGCTGTTCGAGACTAATGTTGGGATTTAGAGGTTGAGGCCCTCACGTAAGTCATGGGCAAGATGGAAATTTAGGGATATTTGCCTGATGAATTGCATTTTTTCTGCCGCTGAACCAACGTAAATTTGGTATGAAAGGGAAGATAATCAATTTTAAGTAAAAATCTCGACGAACCAAATGGTTCCCCGAGAGGATTTTGAAATAAAAGCCTTCATTTTCCCTAGTTTCGCGGGTTTTCCAAAAATCCCCAACATCTGGATCAGTTTGATTACTGTTTTGAAAGTCCTAAATGCATAGTTTAATGAGACACGCGAGTATTTGACGTTCGCAACTTAGTTCGAGTGAAACACAACAACTGATGCCACAATGCTATCACTCGGACATCCAATACTGTACCACTCTGGTATAACCCACCCCCCCAAAAAAGGAAGATTTTTACTTCAAAATATGGTGGGCTTAATACCCGGGGAGGGGCTAGAACCTTGGAGCAATAATCAGATCAAAATTGCAATACATTTTTCCATCTTTGCGAGCACCGAAGTACCGACAAAAACGTTCAATGTTCTCGCTGGGTTCTATAGGTACAGACAATGACGATACATATTCAAACAAAAACATATAACGGAGCCTCGATGCAAAAATCGCCATAGAACCCCTTCGTTTTCCGGAGTATATTTGAGATTTAGTTTCCATTTGCATACATTCGCTATGACGGTTGATAACGTTTCATCTCTCGCGCCATACTAATTTATATAATATCTTTCGCATCTGTGACACAGAACACACTTTCCGGACCGCCGTAAATTATGTCCTAGATGTAAAACTGTGCATTTTCAACCTGTAAAACTGGATTTTTATGCTGGTTTTTCAGAAAAACTTTGTTATAAAAACAAAAATAATCATATTATATGTTGTGGGTTTGGTTTGACACATTAAATGGTCCAGGGAATCAAGTAAAATATTGGTTACTTTTGTGACTTTTTGCTTATATAACCATACTCTAAAACTAGGTTTTTTGACCAAACAAACAACTACAACAAAAGGCCATTTTGGGAGGAAAATGCAATTAAAGCCAACAAGACCGATCCTTAGAAAGGACAATCTTCTGCATTTTAGTGCACATTGTGAAATGAAACAACAACTTGAGTTTTGGTAACACTATATTTTTAAATGAATACTCTGGCAAGATCAATCATATGATCAACTTTATTGTGAAACCAAAAGACAATCGTTTTCATGTTACTTTTTCTGATAGCATCTGGTATTTATTTTGAAAGTAGAAATCACCTTGCATGGACCACCAGCTTCAGTTTAGCCATACTCCCCATTTAAAAGGGAACTTCTTTCTATGCAATAGGCCAAATCAATATTGGTAGTAATACGGTCCATACATTGCTGTACAAAAGGTGTGCCGGTTTTACCACACATGAAATATTAGTCTGCTTAATGAAATAGTTCCTTGCTATCAATGTGTTAAAATATACATACAAACACTGTATTCTGTACCACAGTGTATATTATACATTGGCCCTATTATTTGGATATAATTGGCTATAGAAGTCATTCTACAGTTTATTTGTCAAGCAAAATTTGCAATCTGACCGCACCAATCAGAAAAATGTCATAGCTACTTTAGGTTAGGAACTAGTCTCATTTAGTGCAAGCAGGGATGTCACATCACTAGTGGTGCAAGTAGGGTATGTATATCACTGCACATGGCCATGTATTGGAAATATAACTCTAATTCCAACAGACAGTATCAGTAACAGCTGAGAATGTAACATAGTATGGGATGTGTACACCAATTCAGAACTTAGTACCAATGCATGAGGGTTTGGTCAATTCAGGTTAATCTTCTGCCTGGCAGAAGAAAAAATCTTTGGATGACAATGCTCTGACTTGGGTGTGACGAAACTTCAATGCTGTGGCCATCAGAAAACAATCCTTAGTGCCATCCAGAGCGCTCCATTTTTTGCTACCGGTGGGCAAAAATGCCTTTTTCTTTTTCGCTCTAAATTGGCCCAAAAATGGGCAAATTTGACCAAAATCAATTTTACAATGTTTTTTTGTGTAGTAGCACGTAACATCTTCATTCGAGTTTTACACAGTATTCTATGACCCATATCAGAGATATTGCGCACACCCTTGCAGTCTTTATTTTGACGTAACTTCACTTCGAAATTTTCGTACAATCAAATTTTGTGTCAATGTGTTTCTAAGAAAGTGTATCTTTCCAATTAGCAATATCCTGAACAGATTTAATCATTTGCCAATTTTCATGCTGTCCATCAGATTTTGCGTTAAATTGGTGGAACATTGATGGTATGGTGGTATAGAAAATCCCAAACAAAAAATTCAGTTTCGTTGCGGAGTCCAGCAATGTCCGCCCCCCAATGGTCATTTGTGGTCAAACTATGCTTAAATGTATTAAAGCACTCATATCTCTCATTTATAGTGTGTGTTGGTGTGTTTCTCTGTAGATTTTCATGCTAAACTTGATTTGTTGCTGTTTGGGTTCAATAGGGCCTAAACTACTGTTCAGAAAATGATGGGGGGCAAATTTTTGGAGGCAATTTTACTACCGGGAAAATTAAATCGAGTCCAATTGTGTTTAATGTAACATTAACATGTTCGTCTCCTTATAGGATAGAAAAGTATATTTTGCCCTATGTTCCGACCTGTAGTTTAAAGCGGTATAGCCCCGTAATGGTTCAAGGTCAACCCTGGGGGTAATGCTCCGATTTTGTTAAAGTGGTTCAAATGATTCCTTGTGCTCGAAACAGAAATGCATTTTAATTGATTTTTGTATATCACCATTTGTCGACATCCAGGGGGAATTTCTGGTGTATCCATAGACCATGTATACCCTTGCGCCTTTTGCTCTATGTAATTAGCAACCAAAATGTACACACTGTCAAATAATACACACATTTTAACCTGTTAAGACAATATCAAACAACTTATCACCAGTTTTCACAAATCGGAGCATTGGGTAAATTTTACCCCAGGATGACCTTGAACCATTATGGTGCTATGGCGCTTAACTAAGGTCGGAACCTGGCAATATATAACTTTTTTCTAATCCTTATAAGGAGACGAACTTTAATGTACATAAAACCCAACTTTGACTCGATTTTAAAATTTTTTCCCTGTGTAACATTTCCCCACCCCCCCTTGGGGAAGGGGCAGCAGTCCGAAAATTTGCACCCCATCATTTTCCCTGACTGTCTTGTCCCTTTGAATGAAAAACAGAAAGAAAATCAATCAACTTAAGCACCAAATTCCTACGGGGACTGTTTCATTGACATACCACCACACTATAGGTTGAATGAACCTTAAACTTAGTACATATATTTTTGATAGTCTAATCAGAATCAACAAAATAGACCCACCATTTGGGGTGGGGGGGGGGGGAAGTGGTATGTACACTTTTTAAGACTAGTAACAAGAAAATTTGATTGACCTGAGGGCCATTTGATGCACCCTCCTACTTCGTTGTAACCTGTGCATTCAAAGGTGATTACTTAAAATCTTAAATGCAGTAGACGACACTGTTTACAATCGGTCTGTGTTATTTGTTTGTTTTGTTTGCAGGCCCTGACGATCATGAAGAGTTCGTTTGAAGGGTGCACAGAAGGGCCACAGTCTTCTCAAGAAAAACGCTGAAGATGCCTCACATTGAGGTTTCGACAAATACTTGGCAAGATTATAAGAGGTGTAAATCAGTGGACCTTCCAATTCCAAGGATTTCATTTTTTGAAGTTCTCAACAAATGTTCCGCCGTACAAAAACACGAGAACGTGTATACATTTGTTTCTTGAAAACTTGTACACTACTTGCAATCTGAATGATTGCAATATTTCCCCAGCATTGTGGACATTTACAAATCTTATAAAAAATTACAAAACAAATTGTTTCAGTTTGGGGGTGCTTATATTTTTGTTCTTGTGCCAATTGGCATGCCCTACACAAGCTTTGTAGTTGGGCTAGAGTTTGTCGAAGAGCAGTTTTCCCTGGCACTTGTAACCAGGAAAAAAATGATTTTTTTTCCAGACAAAAGAAGCGAATACTCTGTGAAATTGATCAAAGCAGCCAATATCAGGGAAGAGAATTTAGTGTCACCTTTTTTTTCTTTTTTGGCAATCACCCTTTTGGTTTGCGGGCCATGTTTAGGAGCGTCCGTATCATGGATACACGCGGCCCCGGATAAGCACACTAGCTGAACAAATCCTGACACCACCACAAAGCCATTACCAATGACTTGTGAATACGAGCAAAACAAAAACCCTTTTGGAACTTTTCCACAACATAGAACAAACTTTTCAGGGAATTTGGGAAAATTCTCAGGGAAACACAGGGCAGAACTCAGGGAAGTTTGTTTCCATGAAATGCTGGGAACCCTGAAGAAGCAGACACCTTCAAACAAAGTTCCAAATTAGGCACAAAGCTCAAGATGTTCAGGTGTTATGATTTTGTTTTGACCTATTTTTTAAATTTCCAGACGAAGACTTTAATGGGTGAGGTAATGAAGCAGGCTTCGTTGTCATTAGCCGAGGCTAAATTTGCAACTGGTGATTTCAAGTAAGTACCTGTGGGGAATCCTGTAAACAGGATTTATTTTAGGAGTGCAATTTTTGTGTCGTCTGCAAGAATTAAGAAGGCACTGGTCGTATGTCTCTGTATCTGTGTGTCTGATCAAAATGTTAACCCTTAATATATTGCAAGCCGTATGAGTTCCATAAGGGCTACGATGATGTAACTTGGTGGAAAGGAGGGGGTTAGGTGGGGTGACATGTTGGTGACCTCATGTGACCTTTGGCCGGGCAAAATGTTAACCCTTAATATATTGCTTGCCATGTGAGTTCAGTAAGGGCTACGATGATCTAACTTAGTGGAAAGGAGGGGGTGGGGTGACATGTTGGTGACCTCATGTGACCTTCATGACCTCATGTGACCTTTGGCCCCCATTCACAAACCGCGACAGCAGACGACACTCACGGTCCGGGGTCTGCGATGTATTTTTTACAGAAGGTTTTCCTTTCCAAATTGTATTTTTTTGCCTGTGGAAGCAACTCTACAAGTCATCAGATTTCACATTGTTCTTTGTAACAAACACTATTTGTTAAAGTTTGGGGGAGTGAGACAAAATTTCACTAACACAATAACACTGCCCGCGGGCTGCAGTTCCTTACGACTATCGACTCGCGTGAATACGTCCAAGATTGCATTTCACGCAGGTCACGCATGAACATAAGCCGCGAATTTTGTGAACGTCGTGAAATTTTTCGTGTTCACAGCACCCCATCACGCTGATTGTGGCCATGGCATTTTTTTTGGCATTACTGTGTACCAAATGACATTTCAGTCCTCATATAATGCCCGCCCGCCCCCACAATTCGAATTGATTGATGCCCTGTTGACAGCTAATGGTAAATTTTTCTTTATCATGTACAAAAATATGCAAATGTACATTGGACTAATAGGTATTAAAACACGAAAACACACACAACATTCACCAACACTTTCCTTCTTTTTTTTTGAGCCACATATACTACAGATGTCACCAAGGCACAGAACTAAAGTCAGGAACAAGAAAGACAATGTAGCAGGTAAAGGATTGTGGGTATTGGACTTTCTTGGGTGCATGTAATTTTTTGCCCCACCTTCTGAGGCCCTATGCCACAACCATTCAGATGATGCTTAAAAAAGAACTTGTCAAAACATCTTGGGGATTGGGATTTTGAAAGTTGCCAGTTTAGCAGGGCAATGTGGGGGCAGAAATTTTACTTGGATGGTTTGTCAGAATTCCTTCTGAAATGCTGTTTCACAGCCCATTCATGTTCAGTTCAGCTGCTTTTTGATTGGTCAAAAAATGACCATCATGCCTTTACGCAAAAGACTTATACGAGGGATTGTTAAACCAAATTGGGGAGGCAACAAGCACTGGATTATTAATACATTGGTCCCATGTACAATGAGTCATACCTGTACCACGTGCAATTCAGTCATTTTTTTCAGACAAGTAGGCTGGTAACCCCTAACTGTCCAAGCTGCTGTGTCATTTCGAGGAGTCGAGTGGTTTAACACTGTTGGGTCTCTACCTCTGAGGGCTCATCCCTCTAATCTAAGTAATTGAACTCAATCATCCAATCAAGCCCAAAAAAAAAAATCATTCTCATCTTGTAACACAATTAATTTGAATACAGAATATCTTCTTACAGAATACAACACCAAGAATTTGGGTAATTTTTTTTCTATTGTGGCTCCTGGAAATTGAAAGTGGAACATTTCAAAAGATCAAACTTCCATACGTAAAGTAATGAAAATAATGTATAGCACAGTTTTAAGTGTAATTGTTTGGGCCTGCAATAACTAACAACAATGAGATATGGGCAAAAAAATGAGATACAAACGAAAGAACTTTTAATATTTCTTGCAACATACTGAAGGCATGGGGATTTCAGCAGTTATTATCAGGTGTGAACAACTTAACCCCCTGGGCACAACCTGCCTATCTATCATATCATCTAAGCACTATTTTATTGGTTGCTTTGAAGTAATATCATAGAATCAGCAAATCACAGATACTATAAGACTGGTGATATGGTTTTACCCTAGAGTTGTATAAGCACTCTTTTCATTGCTACTCACAGGGCCTTTCTCTTGTTGTGTTCCCTTTAATGTAACCAATCAGACAAACTGTAATAGATGGAAGTGACCAGGGGGTTCAGATAGGATAATGGATTATAATTTCATAATTGTAGGTGGAATTGGCTCTGTATCACATGTTTAAGAATGCTTGGTTAATTATCTGCTTTGCATATTTTTTTCCCGTTTCCAGGTGTGATTCTTCCAATATTTGAACACTACACAGATGGAACAGACAGTAAGTGGTGACCTTTGAGGTTACATAGCCGAGGGTGTTTTGAACCAATCCATAATGCATTGCAATAGTGCCTATACTTACTGTACTAAACACATGTCAGTACTTAGGGATAAAAAGTGTTTGAGAAATTTTAAGGATCAAAAAAAAATGTTGTGATCGTAATAAAATTTGTTGTAACAAATTTAACAAAACCTTTTTTGTTTAAAAAAACTCAGAGTACTGTTTCTTTGGTTGGGCTAAAAGTAGTGGCAAAAGTCAGGTGTAATGTTGGTTCGGATTAGGATTTTGTGGGTCACATGACCTTATTGAAATGAAATTTCCAAACTGGTGCATTATGGGATGGTCACTACTCCCTCGAGCACAACACTCTTCACAGCACAACATTGTTATATCACATACTAAAAAGCGCGCTACTGCTTATTATAATTAACCTTCGTTTGGGGGTCATTTGTATAGTCTTTAATACAAAAGCACATCAATGTCAAACAATCCACCCGGGGCCAAAATCTCAAATTAACAATTTCATTCTATAATAATTTCCTAGACACTATACATTTGTGTTGCAATACTCGAAAGTCCATATAGCGAAAAGGCAGTGTTTGTACTGACCACATCGTCTTATGCTGTTGACAGTGGGAAGAGCACAAGGTAATTACACTTCACAAAATATTCCCATCCTGACATTGTTCCATTATACAGTTTTGCTAGTTCCGATATTTCGTGTTGTTCATCCACTTCACATTGGCTATCGGAACCTCGTGCCACAGCTCCTTGCTATTTTTCCCCGGGTTTCCCTGAATGTACATTGCATGACCCCGATCAGTAATATTTGGTTGATAGATCACAACACATGTATTATGCATGGTGTGACGGCGTTAATTAACATGCGTTTCCTCGATTTGTTGGTGGTTTCAGAATTCTTTTGACGTGTGTAGCGCAATGAGTAGCTGTTCCCGGCGGCAAACCTATACTGCTTTATAAATATTGTTTTGTGTCCTGTAAACGTTTCTTCTTCGTGCTGAGGTTACAGTATCCTGCCCAGGAAATGAAAGAAAATGTTAACTCTAGATTCTGAAGACCCATGGAATGCATGTACTTAAGTTAGGTCCATGCATGGCCCGATCTCAAGCCTCACCCAGAACTCAAATTTACTGAAGTTTTTTCAAATATTGGTGTCTGAAGAAACGACTATTTTTCTCACTTTACCTCATTACAAATCTTTATGGCTAAATTGTTACACTGTAAGTTAATCTAAATCTCGTAAGGCTTACAAAATCATTTTTTAACGCTATATCAAAACTCTTGGAAATATCGGTGTGGACACTTATAGTATAATGTATTGGGGTCAAAGTCAGTTCATCAAGATGAAAACTTTAATAATTTAATTATGCCACCGTCCTTCACAGGGAAGGTATATAAAGACAATATTAAACCATACGAAAGTTAACCCTACTAAAATGACTTGAACTTTGTCAAAATAAGATGTTTACAATGTGTGAAATCTCCGTAACCGATATTATGTTCATCATCTTAGTTTGACTTGCCTCCGGCCAGGTCTTGATATAATTGCCATTATTCATAGGCATCTGACATTATGCCTCCAGGCATACGATTGCTGATGTGAGTAACACTGATATTATCTTCATCTTAGTTTGACTTACCTGTCAGCCCAGGGCATTGACATCATTGGCCACATCATTGTGGATCTGGCATTTAGCCTGCCAGCATACGATATTGATATAGGAATAACTGCAGATACGATTTTTGCCTTCATATTACGATTGTGCATGTATACACTGATAATTCCAACCGTGGCTGTGAAATTGTGACAGAAATAATGCCTTTGTAGGCCTATATCACAAGATTCCTGCAATGTATTTTTCTGATTTTCGGAGAGATAATAGCCCTTGCAATGTTCAGTTTGGGTCGCCACGCTTAAATTGCTCTAGAATCAAAGAGACGAGTGGCACGGGGGTCAACATCTGTGTGAATGATTGGTTAGGTCTTGGGTTGATATGCATGATTCTTTTTCTTTGCTTATATGTCAAACGTACATTATTCTCCACAGCTTTACTAACTAACTGGCCTTGTCAAGGTGGTCACCAAATGAGACGCTGAAAAAAATTACGCCAAGGCTGTGGAGTTACTGGTAGAGCTAGCCTCACTGCAGACATCCTTATCACTTAGATGAAGTTATCAAGTAACCAATCGGCGAGTCAACGCCATCGAACAGGTTGAGTTGATTGAATCAATCCTTGTTTATTTTAAAGAGACATTAGGATATTTGCCAGAAAGAAGCGCCTCATTTTTTTTTTCAACCCGGTTTTTTGCCTATTTGGAATGCTTACCAATGTAGTAGATCACACCTGAGTGAATCAGCCGAATACGCCTTCTTTTTTTAATGAGATGAAGATTTAGTACTTTCTTTCGTGCACGACAGAAACTCAAAGCATGTTTCCTATAGGCTGACTTATGGAACCGGCCAGGTGAAAACAAGGTTTGCGGTTTTCTTTTGTGCTTGTTTGTCCATAACAATTTGAAACGTTCTCGGTAGGTGGTCTCCACCCGACAAGTGCAATTTGAGATAATTTGTAACCTAAAAAAAATCTCCTCCTGTCCCTTTTAAATGCGCATGCAAATTTGATTAGTTTTAATGGAACAAAACCAACACACTAAAGTTTGATTAAGTTTCACTAGAGACAGAATGTAATAAAAAATACCAATTCATACTCTTAAAAAATATTGATATGGTTCACATCTTTTTACATAAGCAAGGGGAGAGTGAGGAGGTTGGCATTCTTACAGAATTAGAGAACAAAGGTATTATTTTTAGCATTTATCGTGTCATAGCACACAAGGCGACCGTGCATCATTTTAAGTAGAACGAGGTGCAGCCGAGTTGTTTTATTCGCTAAAATAGTGTTGTCGCCCATGTGACATGGGATCCCTCATTTGTTGATGAGGTCAAAGGTCACATACCAAGGTCAAAGGTCATGTGAGGTCAAGTTGTAAGATTGAATGAAAGTGTAAAATTGACCTCAATTGAAAAGTTGAAGTTCAATGGGAACCAAACTTTGTTTATGGATATTACACGGAAACCCTCATTTGTTTATGAGGTCACATATCAAGGTCAAAGGTCGCATGAGGCCCATCATTCACAACCGCGACGACAGGTGACACTAGCGGTCCAAGGACTGCAATAATTTGTCAAGTTTCCCTTTGATGAAGATTTTTTTCAAAAAGATGATTTTAAATATTGTTTTCCAGCTACCTTATTGTCTGTAATAAATGCTTCCCCTCAAATGCATGCCTCCTCAATTTTTTGACTAAATGTTCCTAAAAGTACCAAAAAATATGGCAGATGTGCATGTTTACACTGATAATTACCAACCGTGACTGCATAATTGTGACAGATTTGCCAGCCCTTAATCTAGCCTTGTTCAAGGTCTCTAACTCTATCCACTTCATTCATTGGTTCCCCGTTTGATATAATCGGCGCCCGCATCACATACTCTCGCATTTCAAAATTTTGAGTTTTTTCTTGCCATTCACAACGTTTCAAAATGTTAAGTTAGATGCCTAATTAATTAGTTTCGAAATATATATTTTTGTCATTTTCCTCAAAATCATCATTTCCGGATTTCACATACTGTCATATTTTAAAATCGCCATTCATTTACACGTTTTATACAGCGTTGTATTTTGCCGATCCCAAAATAAACGATTTCACATACAGATCTATTTTGACGTATTTCCGTCGATCTTTCGTAAACAAGCTTTTCACATACTGATCTATTTTACGTACATTGGAAAACAACGGTGTAATATGCGTCGTATTTTGCATTATAAATTATTTGTGATTTCACATACAGACTTATAACTTTGTAGCCTAATTAAGATAATATAATTGTAGTTTTAAATTAGATTTATGGTTTATATTGGACTTTAACATTTTTTCTTCAAAACAGTAAAGTCTAGATGTTTCTTTTATGCTTTGTTTTACTGTATAGACATGAAATGTCACGGTAGATTTTGAACTGCGATTTTCTCGGAAAAGTGTTTGTAAAATGCAAACAGTATTGATGCGGGGGCGACGAAAACATGGTCATCATATAAGAAGTGAAGCATACCCCCCTTCCCTTATAAATTAAAAAAAAAAATGACAAGAATTCACTCTTTTAAGAGGACAGAGGAGATTTCAGAAAGAAGCGCCCCCCAATTTTTCTCGAACCTAGGTTTTTTACATATTTGGATGATTACCCAAGTATTAGATCACACTGAATTGATTAAGCCGAATACGCAGTCTTTTTGTAATTAAGATGATGATTTAGTAGTTTCTGTCGTGCACGACAGAAGAAAGTCAAAGCACGTTTTTTCTATGGGGAACGATTACGATAGAGGCAAGTCAAAACAAGGTTTGCGGTTTTCTTAGCACCTGTTTGTCAAAAAACCTTCCAAAACATTCTCGGTAGGTGGTCTACAACTGATACAGTGAAATTGAGAGAAATTCATATCCTTAAAAATCTTCATCCTTCACTTTAGGGGGAAGACCCCTTTGGGGGGCTAAAATAACAAATTTAATTAAGGGAAAAATTACCTTTACTTGCTTTTTGTTGGACAAACAATAGGACCGTTTCCGTTCAAAAGAATGTTATGACAAAAAGGTAAGCTTTGTGAGTCAAAATTACTTAAAAAAAAAAAAAATTTCTTATGTTATTTTATTGTTTTCTCAAGCTGCGATATTTAATATTTTCAACTTAAAAAATTATCTCAAGAGTAATTTAGCTATGATCTCTATTTTCACCATTATTGTGATGCGATCTGGGAAGAAAAAAACCCACCACATGGTGAAAAATATATTTGAGTTTTGACTATCATTGCAAAGTTGAAAAATAAAGTTTCCATAACCTTTTTTATTCTTTCTTACTATGATACACATATCAAAAGTTATGCCTTATACAATCTGACAAAAAAATAAATGAAATACAACATACACAGATTAGTTAAGGTATTTCTTTTTCAAAACTGTCCTGTGGGAAACGTGGCGGGTTTCCCAGCCACATACATGTGTGAAAATTTCAAGACTTAATTCAAAAATCATCAGGAACAGTAAAATAGCCTGTCTTAAATATACAAAAAACCAAAAAACGTGTTTTAGGACTAAATGTGATATCTCAAAAGTGATTTTTACGATATGACATCGCTTGCACCCGATTTCTCAAAAAACGTTTTACCCTATGGAGATGGGATTAAAAAGCAAATTAGAGCATATAAACTGGGATCACAATGAACTAGAATATTTTCATTAGTCTCATAGGAACCCATTTTATGGGGGTCATTTGCCCCAAAAAGAAAAACAATAATTATTATTTTACTTTTTGTGACTTTTGGGAATGAAAGCGCCAGCGCAGTCCAATTTTAAGCTAAAACTGGCACTATCGAGAAAACGAAAAGTTGTGGTGAAGATGAATGAATTGAAAGTTGCATAGAATGATCCTTGCAGGCCAAAACATGGGTATTGCAACAAAATGAGGGTGATTAAACAAAATCCTATCAGTTTTTTTAAAAAATATAATTTTGGACAATTTGGCAGGCCATTTTTTTTGGATTTACCTTGGGCACCTGGTTTTTCGCACTTGGGAATTTTTTTTCTTAAAAATGGGATAAGGCATCATTAAAGTCATCATTCTAGTTGCGTTCGAAGTGATCTGAACTATGACCCAATTATGACCATCTATAGCCCAACCTCTATTTAAATGTGATTAAGTAGACCCATTTTCCTAAGGGGTGGATGCAGCCCTATCGGCCTTGAATGATGTTGTTGATCTTGTTTCAAACATCAATCTCTTTATGCAAGAGCACATTTCGACAGTGCAGGCTATGGTTTACAATGTATAGTGAAAGTACAGGGTGACCCAATAAAAAACTTTACCCAAAATGAGAGTGAATTTTTCCATTTGTTAAATTTGATTACCTGTGCATTTTTTATTATAAAGAATGGGTAATGGCATCTTGCCTGAAAAAATTGTTCCATTTTTGGTTGAGTGGTTCTCAAGTTATGGGCCACGAACATAAGTCGCAAAACAAGACGGGGAAAAGGAGAAGAACCTTAACTCTCTTTGCACTACACTTCCCCTCCCCCTACTTTTTTTTTATCTTTCATTTTCTTAGGCATGGAAATCCCCAATGCCCAAATGGACAGTAGTCCTACCCCCACCCCCCACCCGCACCCAAGACAGAAAACTGGTATTAGCACAACGGCCTGCTCTAATGTCAGATTTGAAAAGCCTGGTTGCCCAAAACAATGATGTGCGTACTTACTAAATCCATAATGAAAATACCCATGGACAAGTCTGAATCTGTGCTAAATACCAGTTTTATGTCTTGGGTTACAGCGGTGGGGGTGGGGGGGGGGTGCTTGTTCGGAATGATATGCGACTCAATTTGGGCAAGTGGAGTTTCCATGCCAAAAATACATATAACATGATGCTCTCAGTGGACCAGTTATTCTTGCGAACCACTCACCAAAATGATTTTTTTTCAGGGGCAAAGATGCTCAATTACCATTCTTTATGATTAAAATAAAAGCCACAATATCAAATTAAAGAAAGTGGAAAGAAAAAATAGCAGCTTTCCCAATTTTTTTTGGTGGGTCAAGTTTTTTATTGGGGTCACCTGTATAATGAAAACAAATCACCCTATAAGTAAACACCTTTTTTGAAAAAATTTCTACGGCCCTTGGGTGTTTTATAAAACAGGGACAATGGAATGATAAAGAACTCAAATTATGCTGTGGATCACTTGTTTATAAAAATATTGCAATTAAGGGAGTAACATTCAACATATTGTTATTAACAAACGACACTATTTCCCCTCATTTCATACTGCAGTAATCATTCCACGTATTGAAAAAACACTATTGCTCAACATTCATAACCGACGTTAGACGAGCAGGAGCAGTGAGGAGTTCCTATCGTCCAATGAAGATTCAAGGAAAGAAGAACTTCTCCGTCAAAAAGGCTGAGGGCAGGAGCAAAAGCGGATTGGTTGGATGGGCAAGAGAGGATGGTGTACCAGAATCTATAGCAGATGATTATGATGAAGAGTTACTTCTTGGATCATAGGAATGAAGTTTTACATTTCATAGTACTATTATTTTAATTATTAATATGTGGTGATGTATTTATTTTATTCCAATCTGATCCATTTACAATTTGATAATTTGTTGGACACTTCAAATATGCATCTTGTGTACATGCTTGGATCAATTGTACACTACAGTGCAAGGTGCGATGATTACTATGGTTCGTGCAGTCTACGCGAGTGTTGGTCCTGTCCAACAAATTATTAATCAGACTGAAAACCCATAAACCTGCTTTGATTTCTACCTTAATCCAAGGTGATTGTAGTCAGGGGTAGAAATAAAAATCTTAAGGTAGAAAGATCCTAATCTAATTAAAGTCTTAATTTAAACATTTTTCATGTCTTTTATACATAATATTAAAGTATATGTGAATAATGTGCAATCCGACACTTTCTGAATAAATTATGCAAATGAGAGATCCAATATGGCCGCCAATAGTTGCCATTTTGAAGAAATTTTGATGCATTCTCCTAACCAAAGTGTACCACCTATCAACATAAAACTTGGTATTTATGATAATTACACAATTTGCCTTGTACTGACGATTTTATTTTTTCTAATTTATGAAAAGGTTTTGATTAAATTTTAAAAAATATGAAAATTACATGAATTTCACAGCTCATTAATATGTTTAATGCTAATTACTCCAAATCGGGTAGACTTTTAAAAAATAAAAAAACGTCAGTACAAGCAGTATCATCTAATGAACAACTCTGGCAAATGGCATTTTATTGAAGAAACAAAACTGGAGATATTGTGCATCAAAAATGACACTTTGGTCCAAAAATAGAAACTGAGAAATAGGCAAAAATAGGTTTTCGGATACTTACTGGTCAATTAACATCACCAGTGTTCTTGCAACCATTACATTACTTTCCTAAACCCCTATGTAAAAGAGGTTGTATTTGCCGGATTCCCTGGTCTGAATAGAACAAAGTGTTTCCATTTTTTTTATTTCTGTAAGTTTTGCAAAATATCCGTAACTAAGGTTTAGACGCGTTGCTAAGGAAACAAACAACATTAAAATATGGTAATTAGCATTTTTGGATTTTTCATGGTTGAAATTACTAAAACTGGACAAAACAGAAAATTGAGTTCTTAAGGAAAAACATTTTTGATTAGGCTCTTTCTACCTTAATGTCACATGCTTTTCATGGTAACTCCCTCAGATCAGCCCTCACCGTGATGCATTGTGCATGAATTATTGTGCCACTTAAAGACACTATCAGTGATTCACCCGAATGAGTCAAAATATTTAAATTTGCTGGAATGGATTAAAAGTGAAGGATATGTCTAGAATTCTCATAAGTTATTTTTTGCAACTGAAAGGTTGATAGAAAAGGAAGAAAACAGCAGAGTTCAAAGACATGAATCTCCATTCAATTACGTGCTGCAGTAAGTGTCCGTACGGACAATAATGACTAAAACATCCGATTTTGTCCTTATTAGGTTGCTTTCAGACTTAGCCTTTGCAGGGTATGTTAAGATACCTATACTTGTTCTAAACATGCAAAAAAATGATTTTTTATTATTTTTTTGAATTCTGATTTAGCAAATCACTGATAGTGCCTTTAAGCCTTGCCGTATAGTTGCGCATGATCCATGTAACGTGTGCCAATCTGGATCTGCCTTAATTGCACCATCTCTCAATCAAGATCTGACGTATGATTTCGTCTGCTTGTGACTCTATGTACAGAATGACATTGCATAAGCATGAAGAGCAAAAGTTGGCCCTATGACGTTATTTAATCATATACTTCCATTAATTTGTTTGTTCATTAGAGGGTATTGTCAGCATTTTTACATAGTATAGCAGACACTTGCTTGGAAAAGTATGCAAAGAATTATTAAAGAAATGTTGCTCATAGTACATATGGCGCTGCATATCACGGTCTGGCAGAGGCAAGTATCGTTTTGTTTTTGGTTTTTTTCCCAGATTACATCCTTTTCATGCCGCCCATATTGAGATTATGGTGTTTTAAAGCCTGTGTCAATATGGAACAAATTAGACATAGTTGTTATACTGATCAACATTTCGTATATGTACATAGGGTATATTAAAGGTCCATGGCCCGATCGCTAATAGCCTCGTCCCCAGGGACCCCAGATTTTACTGGAAGTGGTCAAAATTTTGGTTTGGTATCAGAAGAAAGCTACTATTTTTCTCATTTACCCTGTGAAATCGTAGGGCTAAAGAATGTTTGGTTTGGATGTTATGAGCGAAAATGTGCCCCTTTTTGGTCGACCAATATTAATTTTACACAGTACTCTATGGGGATTGCAAAACACATTTTTAGCTCTCACATCAAAACGGGTTGAAATATCGGCACAAAACTTTACAGATGGGGTTTTGGGGTGAAGGCCATTCTATCAAGATGAAAACTTATAGACTTAAATCGGGCCATCCCCCTTTAAGGCGTTGCTCTTCATGCTACTTGCTGCTCAAAGTGACATCCAAAATTGTTTTCCCCATGCATATTAGGCGTATGAAAGTCGATGTTATGTTTCCCGTAACCCGCCCGCATTATGATTTTCTGCCCACGTTTGAGATGTTGAAATCCCTAAAAAGTTCATTATTTTGTAAGAAAATATAAAGGTTTCTTCTTGATCACATCTTGTGATGTGGTTTTAGTAGTGGATTTTTAAACCAAAGAACAGTTGCAAAATCGTTTCCATATATAGGGTGGTGTTTTGACACAATATTTAGGTATTAGAGCATGCTGAAGGTTGGTGAAATGGCTGTTACTGCAAAAATACGAATAATGAAAAATGAAATAGTTGCCTCATTATGATTTGCAAAAAATGTTACAGGAAACATAACATTGACTTTCATTGGCCTTATGCCTAAATATGTATAATAGATATATAATGACATTCAATATTTTATGAATTGAATAAATTGCGTTTCTGATTAGAAATACATGGAAAATCTTGATTCAGTAAAAGGAGAAAAAAACTGTGGGAGTTAGCAGTTTCATTACCAGTGGGACCGCCCACTTGAAAATCTTTGCCCCACCCCACCATGAGATCATGAAAAGTAATAAACTGATGAAGAAAATCCACTATACTCCCCATTTCTCTGCATCCGTGCAGTATTGTCATAACCTTGACGCAACTTTTACACGCACATCAAGACACGCTGTCTTTGTGTGTGAGTGTAAAAGCACCATCGCTTCAACTCAGTGCATGCATTTGTTTTACTGGTATGATCACAAATCTTGCACTGACATCACTGCACGGAGATTAAGAAACAGAGTATAGAACCGAACTATCAATACAAAACCACGTTCATGTGCAGAATGTGTTTTTTTATGGAAAGTGTGATCCCTGTCCTCCCCCAAATGAAAATGTCTGGTTACGCCACTTGAGTTATGTCAATGTTTCTGCTCCAAATGGCACAATTCATCAACAATATCTGGCAGATATATGAATTGTACATAAATTGATCCCTATGATTCGAGGGACTGGCAAACTTATTTTTGTGGCCCATGTTCTACAGTGATTGCATCCGTTGTGTTATTCTACTGATATTATTACTCTTCTTTGGGTTTACTGGTTTTCTTGTAGCAGGCAGCAACTTTTCTTGGACATAAATGTGGTGAATGTTTGTTACAAAGAAATTAGAGAATGGGGGTCAAATAGAAGTAAAATGCAATTTGTGTATGCTTGGCCAAAAGATGACTTACTGAAATCTGCCATTTGAGGCCATTGAGTTGCCTAACAAAATCATGCTCAAATACATAACTTGCAATCAGGTACACAATGATTAGGTGTTGATACTCCAAGTTGCTGCATTTTGCAATTCTTTGTCACATATTTTGTGTATGCTTATTGTAAAAGGGATGGTAAAAGAGGTACGGTACATAGGAGGATCAAAATACAAAAGTTACAAGACAAATTAAGTCTGATAGAGATGATCAAATCATGCAATATCTTCTCTTATTACATTAACTGGATCTGTCTAAAAAGTACCTAGGTGTTCAGACCCTCAAAAATATTTTGTGGAATGGTCTGTTGAGTAAAAGTGCTGCCTAATGAGGTTTAAAGCAATAAACAAAGCCAAAATCTTTCATTATATAGTCATGTTGTAGTGATTAATTATCCACTTGTACTGTACTTCACTTACGACATTGTTTCTTTTAAGTGTATGCATCTCATCTTAAACATTTTAGGTTATTTATGCCTCTTAATCCCCTCAATATTGTTGTATGATTAAAGCAAACAGCACATTTTTTGAAGAGTGACCCCCCCCCAATTTTCCAAAGATTTTGTGATTTTTGCAGTTGCATTGGTAATTGGCTAGTAAACTATATACCTGTGAATGGTAAAGCCGAACTTGCCTTTGTATCACAAAAGAAGGAATTTTGTAATTACAATAATTAATATTGGGGATCCCGATAATAATTCAGTGGTTGCTGGAAACATCCTTTCAATATTAAATAGTCAGGAAATAGCACCATGTATGTCTCTACGCTCATCCATTAGTAGTTCAGTTGGTTCAGGCAAGTCAAGTTAGAGGACATTTTCGTGAGGTGGCACTCTTTCTTAATGGATAGGCAGAAATTTGGCATTTCCACCTCTGCCGTTAAATTACAATCAGGGATGCCCATTCTAATTACAAAATTGCTTCTTTTATGACAAATGAGCATTACCATTTGCAGGTACACAACTCTGCAAAAATCTAAAATTTTGAAAATTGGGGTGCGCTCTTCAAAAAATGTGCTGTTAAAACCGATTGGTTGGTCATGAATAAACCTGTGATATTGTACAGAATGGGTTATTTCAGATGAATTCATCGCACCCCCTGTAGAAGGTACAACTGGTACAAATGTATACCACTCCTATATGATATGGGAGTAATGAACTCATTTGGAATAGCCATGGTCAGGTCGTGATCAATGCATGGGTGTCGCATGTACTGCAGTCTGCGTATCTATTGATCATGATCTGACCTGGACTATTCACTGGCTATTGCAGATTCAGGAGGAGGCATCTGCTCAATTCCAAATCTGCCTTTCATTCTGAATTCATCAGGAATAGGCCCATTTTGAAAATTGGTGAAAAATAAGTAGAATCAAAATCGACCTGCAGATGGCTTGAAGGTTATATTTGACTTATCTTTCAATGGTGTGGAGGGACATTAACATTAATTCTATTACCTCTGCTGCCCATTATTGGAAATGCAGCATTCTGATTGGTCAGTTTACTGCCCATTATTCTGCAAAATGGGCCCAATGATTGTCTTATTACATGAAGTTGTTTTCGTAATAGAATATAAATAAAGGGTTTGCATGTCATTTATATTATGGGCTCATACTGTATCCTCGGCCAGAAAACTTTCAAATAATGGGCTCGGCTGCGCCTTGCCCATTATTAGTTTTTTCTGACCTCTGGACACATTATTCGCCATAACTGACACTGCAAACCCTTTATTTCTTAAATAGCTTTATATCCATTTTTTGCTTTTCTTCATTTAAAAACTTCTGCACATATCATCATTTTGTTTTTAAAGTCAGACAGAATTAAGCGACCAATTGCGTGTTATGTCAAGGTTTTGCATGTCATCGGCACAGCATGGACCATGATTAGTTTGAATGTGTAGTAGGACGGAGCTGCCAGGCATTTTCAAACAAAATATGATAAAAAATAAGTAAACTTTGTTATAATAAGCTTTGACTATTCAGATTATTTGTTCTGCACTGTCAAATTTTTGTCAGATGCGCATTTGGTCGCCTTATTCCGTTGTTGACAATAACTAGTATTCATTTGGTACAATATAGAAATATAAAACAAAAGATAGTTTGATTTTAATGGTGGTTAAAATTGGCATTCAGTTCCTTGTAACTCTCTTAAAAACTTGTTCTGACGGCATAGGACGTTATCTGCATTACAGGCTAAATGTCACAAGTAGACTATTGTTTCATAAACCTGTTTAATGAAGGCCACCCATTAGTGTAAAATAATATAACAAGGTTCGTTTGAGGTAATTGTTGCAAAAAACGCAAAATGCTTTTGTCAACAGAAATAAGCGGGCATTCGCCGAAGACACTCCGCATGATCCTAATGAACTAGGTCGTGGGGTTTAAGGGTCAAATGTCACTGCAAGTTGCTTTTGAAGTCTTTGCCAATTGATTAAAAGGTGCAATGAGAGATTTCAAGTCATCCATATTTTCTGTGTTATGTAGTGATTTCATAAGATTAGCCTAGACACTCAATAGATTCCTTACCTTTTTGGCTACAGAAATAACTTAAAATGAAAACAAAAGGTGATTATGTATGCTTATATTTCAATAGAAAACATATAGGCTAAATTTCATATTTGCTCCTATAGGAAATTAGAATTTTCACAAATGTTGTACCAAAGAAACCGTTTTCAGCTTAATCCTCTCAGATGGGGATATTTTTGATAGAAAGCTTTACAGGAGTGCCAAAATACTTGGATATTTTACATTTGTAAGAATAACTGTTATTTGAAATCTCTCCTTGAACCTTTAATTTTTAAGTTGCTCTAGAGTGGAAAATGCAAGTGTTGAAAAGAGGCAATATAATAGCAGACATCAAATATTTGCTGCTGACCCTGCTAAGCTACAGTACAGTTTACTTGAACTAGTTTTCTTGTTATTAAAGGCAATGTCAGTGATTTGCTAGGAGTGATAAGCAACCAAGTAAGGATAAAGTCGGATAGTTGGTCATTACTGTCCATACAAACATGCAATTGAATGGATTTACTGTCTTCTGAATAATCATTCCGTGGAGAGGTCAGAAGTGTTGAAATGAAACCCGCGTGTGCTTGGCCGGACTCGAACCGGCAACCTCTGATACTAGAACGGCCTTCTTACCAAGTGAGCTAACAAGCTAGGGTTGGTAGAGGTGCGATAGATCAACTCTATAGGTATTAAGTCTGTGGATTTTACTCATAGACTCAGAAAAGAATGTGACAAACGTATTCCAGCCGTACAACATAAACACTGATCCTCATTTTCAGTATCAACTTGACCTCTGACCGAGCAATTCAACTATGGAAGTTTACAGCACCATCATTTAATTTCATGGCAAATTTTAACCATCCTGGGAATGGTCTTCTAGTTAGTTGACTGGATTGCTAAGAAATGCATTCTTGAAGTAAATGTTTATTGCCGTATGCAAAACCCTAGAACATGTAAACATTCCGTAGCATATAACTTGCTTCATGGACCCAATGTTACCAATAAGGTATTTTATGTAAGTTAGGCGATGTATATTAATTGATGTACTTATACAAAGTTGTACATGTTCTATGTGTAAAATTGTCCATCAGAATAAATCCTAGTAACAAATTATAAGATTGGATTTGAATCGCTGCTTTATTCTTTTCTCTTGTTTGATATAAACTTAATTGTTTCGGGCAAAGGTGCAGACAGACTCAAAACAACTAACCATATATGGAGATGTTCTGCCAATAAGGTCTCAAATGTCAGCCTGTGATTGTGATAACCCATTTAGGACAAATTTTTTTGATCTTAGAGATGGGTTACTTTTTCAAAATGTTCAAAAATTGGTGAATTTTCTTCAATCTGCAGCCAAAATTTCAGACAATTGAGCTTAAGCATGAACATTTTGAAAATGGCGAATTTGTCTATAAGTCTGCTTAAGTTTGTATGTTGGTTTCATTTTGAAGATTGGGTCTTGAGGGACTGAGGTGGCATCATTAATACCCTACACCAAACCAAACTAGGACCCCTGACATTGAATGAAGCAAGCTAATTTGTCTTGTGATATTAATTTTGCGTTGACTTGACTTGGTGGCAGATATACCACCTTGGAATGATCATAGCTCATAATGCCTGCTCAATTTATAAGGGTTTACGGCAAGAGGGCCCCATCTGCAATAGCTTGCCATTTGTCTTAGTTAGGTGTTATACCTGCCAAATCTAGTACATGGCCTATGGGGCCTTTTTGCCCTAAACCCTTGATATTTTTTTTATATTAGGCAGATATGAGTTTGGATGTGGCTTGTAAAATTACGCACAGAAGTAGCAGAATTTGTGACACACATAGAGTACCAAAGGTTGAGTAGTAAATATTAGACAACCTGAAAGGGATCCCTGGAATATGGATTTCTTGTGCCGCAAAATGGTGCTCTTAAGGGAGAGGTCTAGGCAAAGATAATCATGCTGAAAGCCAGACCAGGTTATATGTCTCACCATAAGGATTACCAAAAAGATAGTTTTTGTGGGCCGCCAAGCTATAGCTGGGCAGGACCACTTAGCCAATCCGTTGTGCGTGTGATGTTACTTGTGTGTGGATGTGTGGTGTCCACAAATTGTAAAAGTGACCCGCAATTTTGAAAAGTTTAACTTCAATTGAACCAAACTTTTGTCATAGGCGCACCATGCGTTCCCTATTGTTGATGAGATCAAAGCGTTCATGTGCCAGGGTCCAAGGTCATGGGGCGGCCCACCAGCTTATATTCTTGAATATGCGATCTGCAAAAGCCGAGAACCGCGAACTTTCTAGTTACTCTCGTCAACTTAGTCTTTGGAGTTCTACTCTAAAAACAGAATCAATACCAAAAGGGGTTGAAGGGGTCAAATTAAAGTGCTCCGATTTGGATAAAACATGTTGCAAACTTACTGCTGGAGCTCATAGAATTAAAATAAAAAGAGTTGTCTTAAATGCTTGCCTGAACAATTAAGGTCAAGCCCCATTGAATGCAGGAAACGAAATTAGGGCTCATACGTGGTAACTTAGTATTTAAGACATTGGAAATTATTCTATTTTAAATGGTATGAGCACCACCAGCAATTTCCAATCAGTTTGTTATCTCAAAGCGTAGCAAATTTAAAATTTGACCCATGTACACTTAATGACCATATATGATTTTGCTACTTCTAAGCCTAGAATTCACTTCATTTGCTAAACAATGGAACCACCTGAAAGTTGAAACCATTTCTCAAAATTAGTGAGACAGGGCAATTCTGACCGCAGACTGCCCTGTTTTCTAGCCAGGGTGTCTCGCTCGGGCCGTTTTTCAATGAAACTGCACCCGATATCAGCTTGCGTGTCCACAACTTTTGCCAACGGAGGGCTAATTGCCAATCTTTAATCCTAAAGTGCCGGTGTTGTGAGACCATGAATTTGCCTAGCAATGGTCCCAGGGAAAAACTCCCTGACTTTTAAAGTTGTAGATAGTACAATGTATAAACCTTTTTTCGGAATCCGTATAGTTAAGACAAATAAACATGGAGCCCTTTGTAATCTGTATAAGAGGCGTTGCATGTTCTATAAGTGGCATATCCTTACTACACGAAAACTGTGTTCAAGATTTTTTTTGAACATTCACTTTCGAAGATACATGTTTCAAAATAACCCGCCAATGTAAGGCACACCTTCGAGGTCATGTATTGATTTGTTCTGAATGACATTCCTACGAGAACCGCCACTTTTTTATTAGAATGCGTAACAGCCATTAGTGAAGTTGGCAGAACCTCTATAGACTCCCCCCCCCCCTTAGGGTACCCTTTCACAGCACTTCAGCCTCAGTTCAGGCACAGCTGTTTGAATGTCCGCATCATGATAAAATGAGTATAAATACACGTCGCGGTTCTCGAACCGCTAATTCCCCCTGGCGGAGCGTTTACAAACAAATTTTTAAATAATGCATCTGCAAATACCACCCACCGCCCCTTAAACCCAAAAAATCCCACTAAAAACCCCAACCCCCCCTTAAACCTGGGCAACCCCTTAAACTCGTGCAACCCAACCTTAAACCACAACAAGCCCCCTAAGCCAGACACTCCCCCCTTAACCCGGACAATCCCTTTAAACCCGGACAACCCACCTTAAACCCAACATCCCCCTTAAGCCCAGACACCCCCTTAACAACCCGGACAACCCATGTGCAAACCGTCCGCACAAGCATACGCACAGCGCGCATACGTGCATGCCGCGGTGCATGTGATGGCACTCTGCGCATGTATAAGAGCGTATTATGTGCCACAAAAACCCCTAAACCCCAACAACCCACCTTACATTACACCCAAAAAATCCCCTTAACCCAACAACCCCCCTTAAAAACCGACAACCCCCCTTAAACTTGTGCAAAACCCACCTTAACCACAACAAGCCCCCTTAGCCCAAACACCCCCCTTAAACCTAAACCCGGCAACCCCCCTAAAACCGGACACCCACCTTAAAACCCCAACAATCCATCCCCCTTAAGTCCATACAACCCCCTTGAACCCGGACAACCCCCTTTAATCCCAGACAACCCACCTTAACCCCAACAATCACCCCTTAAACCCACACCCCCTAAGTCTGGACAACCCCCCTAAACCCAAAGCCCCGGACAACCCCCCTTAAACCGAACAAACCCCCCTTAAACTCGTGCAAACCACACCTTAAACCACAACAAGCCCCCTTAAGCCCAGACAACCCCCCTTAAAACCCTGACAACCCCTTTAAACCCGGACAACCCAACCTTAAACCCCAACAATCCCCCTTAAGTTAAGACAACCACCCTTAAACCCGGACAACCCTTAAACCCACAAACCACCTTAAACCCACATCCCCCCCCCTAACCACAACCCCTTAAGCTGGACAACGGGGACCCGCCTTAAACCCAGACAACCCCCCCCTAAACTGGACAACCCCCATTAAACTCGTGCAACCCAACTTAAACCACAACAAGCCCCCTTCAGCCAGACAACCCCCCTTAAACCCCCACATCCCTCTTAAACCCAACCCCCCCTTAAGCTGACACCCCCCTTTAAAAACCCGGACAACCCCCCTTAAACCCAGACCCACCCCTTTAAACCCGACCACCCACCTTAAACCCCAACAGCAGTCCCCCTTAAACCCACAACCCCCTTAAAGCTGGGACAAACCCCCCTTAACCCGGACAACCCCCCCTTAAGTAACACCCCCCTTAACCCGGACAACCACTAAACCTAATCAGCGCGAATTACATGTTCCCCACCCTCCTCAAGTTTCACCATTCATCAAAATCGGACTTAGGGATCTTCAGATGTTTGGTTCCAATCTTTTTTGGGTAAAATACCCCAAATTAACTAATAATTATGCAAATTAGGTACCTAATTAGCATATGCCCCCGGTAATCTAATCATATGAAGGACATGGCAGTACGATCCCACCCACCAAGTCACCTCACCATAACCCTTATGGGTCTCATTTATCGCGTTCACAAGATCTGTTGGTAAAAAAATACCCCCAAATTAACTCATTAATTATGCAAATTAGGTCATAATTAGCATATGCCACTCCCAAAATCTAATTCAGATGATGGGCATGGCAGTCCGATCCACCCACCAAGTCACAATTACCATAAACCCTTATGGGTCTCATGTTAATCGCGTTCACAAGATTGGTGGGTAAAAATACCCCAAATGAACTCATCCTTATGCAAATAGGTACCTAATTAGCAATATCCACGCCCATAATCTCTCAGAATGAAGGGCATGCAGTCCGATCCCACCCACCAAGTTACATCACCAACCCTTATGGTCTCATGTTATCAGCGTTCACAAGATGTGTTGGAGACGCCCCGCCGCCGCAGACGCCGCCGCCCGCGCCTTGACTGATGCATAATCCCCCCTTCTGCTTTTCAAGCCAGGGGAATAAAAACAAATATCAACGCGACACACTTTTGACCACTGATTTTGATTACTTATTCACTAACTTCACTACTACAACCCCATCCGGTGATGGGGAATGGGCATATAAAGGGCGCTATAATACAAATCATGACCTTTGCGGCCTATATGCAAGATTCCTGCAATGCTTCTCCTGATTTTTTTTTTTTAGCGGTAATACTCTTGCCTTACCTACTTACATTATTGTCCAAAGCTGTGGTCGCCATTGCTAAAATGCTCTAGAAACAACGGATACATTTTGCATGGGTCAACAGCGTGTCAGGGTCCCTGTCAGTCTGTGCAGTCCAGGGAGATGTGTTACAACTTTCTGCTAACTCCCAGGCTAAAATCGCTTTGTATCCACACCTAACACTATATATGTAGCAGAGACAGCAAAGCTGGGTGATCAAAACTGATCTATAAATCCTTATTGTAGTGTTTTGCAACACACAAACCTTGGATTAGATTAGTTACTGCCACCAAAGCCAAAAGAGAGAGACACACCAATACATGATAAGAAGTTTTGTTCCCTACTGAGCTGAGATCTGAATCCCAAAGAGAGACATTAGAAATAATAGTTATGTTGCTTTAGCTGACTTGGATTTTTGTCCAATTGGCAAAGGTGTTAAAGGCTGACTCAAGATTCCTGAGAGGGCGCCCTCATTTCAAACAAATCGTGTTTTTGCATATACATAATGCTCGTCCCCATAGAATAATTCACTGTGTGAAATAACTAAGCCAAATCAATGGTCCTTCATAGGGAAATCACAGTTTTGTTTTAAATTCCGGATCCGGATTTTTTATTTTACACAGTACCTATGGGGATTGTACACCAATGCATATAATTTTTACTGCATTAAAACGAAAAAACGATTCATTTTCAAACTTTTAATTGGGGCATTTTGGGTGGTTTCTTTAGTTCTAGTCATTAATTTTTCTATTTTCACACCAAAATTATATTCAAAATCTCTGAGTCAGCCTTTAAAGCTCATGACTTAAAATCAATGACAACATTTATTTACTGTTCTTGTCTTTTATTTAGAAATACATAAAAAACAGAAAATACAGTGTTTCTATCAGTGTTGTTTTAACAATCTGGGACCTCGGCTGTCTCATTGGGGTGACAAATGAAGGGGTCATGTCATATTCAATATTGATGTTTTTTTGCCATTTTAAGCAAGCCAGTAATAATTCCAAATTTTGGAGGCGTTGCACAAAAATCGTCGTGAACAATTTTGATGATTGAAGAGTGTTACATTTTTTCCGGAGAGGACAAGATTTGGACGGAAGGCAGCAAATTCATTTCACATTTGGTGGTGAAAAACACAAGTGCTTTGATTATTTTCAGTATTGAATGTTTTTGTATTGTAGATAATTCCAACCGAAATGTTTCCATCCAAAATTTTTGAGTGTGAGGTGTGCATACAATTTTTATTATGGTTCGTGAACTTATGTTTTCGTAAATGACAATTTTGATGGAACACTGACTTCTAAAATTTGATCATGTGATACAGGAAAAAAAACTCAATGGGTGCCATTATGTTTTAATACAAATGTGTAGAACATGAACTAGAGTTTTTGCACAGCAAATACCACAATCATCTGTCCAATTTATTTAAGCTTATTAGCTTCAATTTGGAGAGAAACTTTTTTGACGGAATTACCACTAACTTTCAAATTGGCGCCACTTTGTTACCAATGGTCCATTCTTTAAGATTTCTGGATATTAATTACCTAGCTTCAATGTTATTCCTGATGTGAATGTTGGTCCTAATTTCTTTATTACAGTGCTGATCTACTCAAATCGTAGCCTACCACATCAATGAACAGGATTTCAAGCATTTTCCATACATATGTACTATTTTTTGTTAGTCATCAAGCATTTCAATGGTTATTTGCCGCTGTAGGTAGTGTTTTTGGTGTCTTTAAGTTGGCATAGTAACAATTTATAAAAAGTACAGACGTTTTGCTTTTTATGGGTCACATTGTAGTTTTCAGCCAATAGTACCGCTATTGTAAAACAACCCTTATTACCTTTGTTAAGTAGTATATAGTGATTTATAAAATCTGTTTTACTCTTACCATAGACTTGAAGCCAACAAAAGTCTCAGATTTGTGTCTAAGAAGTAAGAAAGTATATGAAGAATGGCATGTCACTAGCAAATTTGATATGCCGTATCAAAGTTCCCACCTTTTCTGATTCAGGAAACACTTCCTTTTGTACACATCTGACAAATCTTTCACATCCCATGCAGCTACTTAAGAAGCTAAAGGTATAACAAGCGACTTGCTTATCCGGAGAACACAAAAAATCATCAAAATTCATATTTTGGTTTTTTGTGACTGGCAAGGATGTGCTAACATAACCTGCAAGTGGTTACTTGAATCTGCGTATTAAAGTTATGACAGTACTGATCCTGTACTTTCTATATGTCCTTATCAAAATTCCCACTTGCGATCAAAAAAGCTTCCTGTGGTGATATCCCATATTTATAAGCCTAAAATTGTGCATTTGTAACCAGTACAGTTTTACCTCATAACAAATGATTATTGATCTTTGTTTTATTCGTACTGGTTTAAACCAATCTCAGCTGTTTAAGTGTAGATATTTTCAGACGTCATCGCTGCATGTCTTTTTTGCGGGAGACGGTATGACAAATTTCCCCGGAGCTTTCATTTTTTTTCACTATTTTGTGTTTTTGTTCCTAATTAAAGTAGTTAATGGATTGTACCTACTTATCTGTTATTTTAAGCTAAAAAATGAAATTTCCATTATTTATTTCTCTCATGCATCATTGCCGCTTAAAAGGGATAAGCATCACTACGCGAGAGAAGAAAATAAAAAATTTGAAATTTAAAAAAAGAAAAAACCTAAAAAATTAAAAAAAGTGGTAAATTTCCATTTAACTATGTTAACATAGGAAAAATCCCCACATAACTAAAATAATCACGTATTTGAAAAATTTGTCATACTGTCTCTCACCAATTCACAGCATGGATTTCCACCCAAAATGTACACTAAACAGGTGATTAGAACTAATGATAGACAGAACATGAATACACGAAGATCAATAATTATGTTTGTTTCAGTTTCTTTTACCCATGATATCAGATTACATAATAGAAATAAAAAATAAACATGTATACTATGTGAATCAACCCAAAAATTGTTGCAAGGGTTGCAGATGAACTTGCACCATTGGTAAAATCACTGAATATAGATGTTTGTTGTTTGAATCAAGCAAAATCTAATACACTTCCAAATGTTGAACAAATGAAAGACACGATTAAAACATAACCATATATGACAATTTTTTAAGCACACCTCTTTCCTTCCCCTCCTTTCCTCCAGTCCAATGGGATTTATACAGTTAAGCAAGAATAATGTTAATGTACGATATACGGGCAGCATTAGAAAGTATGATGACCCATGCTATTTTGTTTAATTGATATGATTAGCCATGATCTCCTTCATTGATCTTCACAAAGAATTTAATGTTCACACAAAATCTCACCCAATTAATCTTGTATGTGCAAATGACAAGGGTTTCAACACTTCTCTGTAATCTTGATATATCTACAAGCTATGTCAATAAGGAACTAAACTCTTCGCAATATCCTAAACAATGGAATATCTTGTTTTCTGTTCTGCACATGTGAATTTGTGTTTGGATTCGTCATATCAGTTTTTGCACATTGGTTAAATAATTCATTGATTACTCCGTAGTTGAAACACCACAAAAATCAACACTACAAACAATGTAGCAGTAAGTTGACAAATGCACATGATTTGTTATTGTATGCAATTCCTCACCAAACCCAGTTTAATTGTGTAAATTCCATAGGAATGGCGAAAAAAGGGGTGTAAAAATTGGGTCATATCTGGCTTATTTTTTAATTGATTTCTTTCATTTTGTTCAACATTTGTAGTATATTAGATGTGTGGTTTTATAAAAACAACAAAAACTATGATATTGATTGCATTAAGGTCCAGATCATCTTTAGAATCCTGCACAATTTTTTTTTGATTCAACATATATAATAAGGGCAATACAAATAATCATGGTGGATACACCAAACAGAGCATAACCGGG
>JAMKCH010000024.1:0-40051 GCA_023653785.1 Ophioderma brevispina
CAAAAAAGGACTCCAGAATGGGATGCCCATATGCATAAAAGCTTCATCACACAAAAAACACATATAGGTGTGCTTGGGTGAAACAAGCAAGGTAATGAATATGAGATTTGCACCAAGTGGCCATTTATGAGTGAGTACAAACTAGAGCCAATGCGGGCTATGCAAACAATGGCATGGAGAAACAAAAATCGTTGTGCGAGTGCAATAGATGCCATTGTCAGAAATTCGTACCAAACATACTATTACTTAAAGTCCTTTAGTCAGTGGCTTTAAAATGGTTCTTTCAGGCGACACATGGTCTGAAGAACCATTCAAGAAGCCATTGATTCAAGGAAAGATAAATTGAGTTATCTTAATACATGGGCAGCACAACAGATCTAACATGGCAGCTATTGCACTTACAATCTTCTTGCATAAACACACACAAAAAAAAAATATTCGGAAAGCAGGCAATGCATTCTGAACATAACCTATCAATTAGATTACATTGGTCATTCATGCATAAATACAAATTACCGGGTGTGGTCGCGTCTCAAAAAAAGGAAAAACCCTCAAAGCGCACATTATTTCAGGAAAAGAAAAAGAGTAAACCATACAAATAATACACATCTGAAAAGTGCATTTCATTATGTTCTGACACTGAAAAAATCGTTCAAAAGGAGACTATTGACGAGTTCTGGCCGATGAAAATTTGGACCACTTTCATTTTATCACGGATTGTTACTCTTTCAGTAGTCTTTAAACCAAGACACATTCTCCAAGCTCATTGCGTTGTTTATGGTTTCTTTTGTTTTGCGACAAGTCAGTTCTGAATTGAAAAGTTTAGTTTCAATTATTAGAAATTCCAATATTATGACTCATTTTCTTTAACTGTGCTGCTATGCCCCCCCCATTGGGGAAACTGGAAGCCTCTAGACGGATGCAGGCTGCGTTCTCTTTTCCATTTCCATAATTTTTTTATTTTAGTCATTCTTGTCCGTTGGATGCTTGCGAAGGCAGTGGTTATCCTTTTGAAAAGATCCAAGGATTGACTCCGCAGAGGTGCCTATAGGGGAAACATTAAAGAGTGAAGTGTAGGTACAGGAAACCACCAGCAAACTGCCAGAACTTCCAGAGTCAATAACCGCTGCCCTTTTGCAGCATCCAAGAGGCAGTGATGCAAATGGGAGTTGGAAAAAAAATTCTGAAAATGGCGAACGGATGGGAGCGAAGCGACAGGACATCGCCCTAACGGGCCGGGGTCAGAGTGTTTCTGCACAGTTAGAGCACAGGAAAAGCCCATTTCTGAAGAGTAAAATATCATCCACAAAAGGTAAAATTAACTGTAAAGTGAAGAATGGGGATTAGCTCTGGTCGCCAAAATTCATCTCACTAGTGATCAAAGCAAACTTCCAGATATAAAAAGGCCAAGTAAACATAATGACAATGATTATTGATACAAGCCCTATGGGGCTGCCTTGCAGTTCATTTCCGTTGGCATCAAAGTGTAGCTACAGTTGAACCCATGCACAGTCTTCAAAATTTGATCCATAGTGCAGTCTGGAGTATGGAGACTATTGTAGCCCAGTAGCACATTACAATGAACTTAAAGTAACTTTAAAGCTATAACTTGAAAACTAAGCTACTATGCACATATGCACTGCATCATGAAATAGAGCTCTTTAAAATGCAGCTTTCCAGAAAAATTGGACAGAGCTCCCTGTCTGACAGCCCCAGTTAAGGAACTGTCAGTGGGAACTAAGTCCCACAATAGATTTTTTTTAAAATGCATAAGTATAAAAGTTTCAGTAAGTATAAACTTTCAAAGCTTGGAAACTTTAAAACAACTCCTGTTGTAGGGCTATCCCTTTGCACATTTAAGTTTTTAAATGGTTAAAATACCTTCAGAACACATAGCATAAAAGCAGTTAAATGGTTAATCAAAATATTAATGTGGTGAACCATCCGAAAGTCGGGAGAAAAAACTATGTCAGAAACCTAATACTTAAGACTTGTTTTGATTAAGATTACAAATTGAAAATAAAAAAAATCTAGTTTCTTTTATTCACTTTGAAAAGGATTTGCCCTCTTTCTTGAGCTTTACTGTTCTGTATTATTTATTTTTGACTTGTTATACACTTTAATTTTATTTTAGTAACCGACCATGTTCGTATTTTTACGGCGAAACTGTATGTCGTAGTTGCATCATTTTCCGTACGAAATACGGAAAATCCGTACTAGTAGGCGTCTGCCAAACCTATTTATCTACACCATGTTCCGATGTACGTTTGAGTGCGTCAGAATCGGAGAGATCAGATTCGATAAACAAGAATTCCGTAAACACGCAATCTACAATCAAACAATAAAAATCAGAAAAAATAATCTGGAAAAATATAGAAAAAATCGGATATTTAATCCACACCCAGAAACATGTAAAAAAAAATTGGATTCAGAATTAAAATCGGAAGATTGGCCTCTCTGCAACGGACACGAATGATTGATAGAAGTCGATTATTTGAAATAGAAAAGAGAGTGCAAGCTACACCCGTCTTCATGGTCGTAGAGGCAGCCAAATGGGGGGGGGGGGCAGGCAGCCACAGTAAAGAAGAATGAGGCCAAGATGCTTGGACTTTTTATAATAATTTTAAAACTAACCTTTCATATCGAACTGATCTTGTCACAAAAAAACCAAAGAAACATAAACGAAGTATGGCTTGGAGACGGTGTACTTGGCGAAAGACCGCTCACAGTAACATCCGTGAATAAATGAAAAAGTGGTACAAACTTTCAATCGACCATAAACTCGCGGTCATATGTGTCCTTTTGGAAAGATTTTCGGTGTCGGAACCTAATGAAATGGACTTTTCAGATGGGTATTAAGTTGTATGGTTTACTCTTTTCTTTTTGTGAAATAGAGGCACGTTGAGGTTTACTTTTGAGACCCCAGTACCTAACTTATTATTTAAGAATAAACTTGACATGAACTATGTAGAAAATCTTTTTTTAATTATGGAATCACTGAATGTATGTAAACCCCTCAAAAAAGTTTGGTAACTATTTTATTGAGTTACCTAATTTATTTAAAAGTTGTTAGTATCAGTGAAACGGTCATTCATTTCCTAAGTTACAGCGACACCTTATTTTTAACAACCACATTAAAAAATCCATGGTTGAGTAAACTCTCTTTGCAAGACAATGAGGTCTCCAACAAATGTGCCAAACTTTGCATTATTGTCTTCATTAGAACAATAATTTCCATCAGTTGCACCGGTTGGCACATTTTGTTTTGACCTGCCTGTAATCAAAGAGAGGTACTCAGCCATGGAATAAGGGGTGTTACAAATGTGGTGTCATTGTAAAGAGAACAAAATGACCTTTCACTGATATTAAAAACACTATGAAAAACAACTTCAAATAAACATGAAATGTAAACTCTACAAAAAAAATAAAGTTTTGATTGATTGAAAAAAATGATTGATTTTCATGATACTTTACTGACCTCTAATATTAGTTCTAATGCTGCCAAATCACTTTCAATTTAAGGTGTAATGATTGTGATAAAAAATTAGTGAATATAATCTATTAGAGTATGGATGACACCTCAATATGTTAGTAAGATAGTAAGCATGATAACTTATTATTTTGTATTTTGCAACTCAATACTGGCATTCCACATGAGATGAGTGAAATGGAACAAAAGCCTTTCTTAAAAAGTTTAACTTTTTTGATGAAAACACTACCAATCACACCAACCCTTCAGAAATATGAGGGTATCTAATCCAATTCTGTTGTGCTTTTGCCCAAATAACGAATTTCTTAAACTACGGATACGTCCTGATCATTAAAACCTCATTCCCCGAAACCCAAATTTTACCCGAAGTGGTCAAAACTTTTGGTGGCAGAAAGCAATTTAAAGATACTATTTTTCTCATGTACCTCGTGAAATCTTTGCACTAAAAGAAGGTTGGTGTGGATATTTTGAGTGAACATATGACCAATTTGGTGACCAATATTAAATTTTTATACCATAGAGATAGATAAAGGATAGAGTACAGACGGACATATAGATTCAACGAGCTCATTGGTGGACTTAAAGCTACCCTAAGCCCATAATCGTAAACCTTTACAGCATGAAAAATGCACTTCTCGTTAATTTCACCAGGTGACCCTCAGTTATAAATGATCCTTAGACTGTATCCTAAAACATTGTCAGGCATGTAAGTTTGTTCAGAAAGTGTACTGTGGCAAAGATCAGGCAAAATGTTTTTTGCAGAGTTTCAATATGGCTTCCAATTCGCATGGGCGATTATGTTTGTAGTACACATGTAAGTTACTATGACGACTGTCGGAGTGTGACATTTTTAATGCGTAGTAGTGAACAGTTCTAATATTTTTTATTAACATGGAACGTTGAACATAAATGTTTTCATCACATAATGATATTAATTAACTAAATACAATAGGCCTAATGAATAATGGTAAGTAAACTAAAACACTTGGTTAAAGTCAAAAAGTTCCACTAAAACCTTAAAACTAACTACTGCTTTATTGGCACTCAAAATAAAACAAACTAATAAACATTATGAATACCTCTATCGCTGACACTAAAATAAATAATTTGCTGCCAGTGGGAAAAAGTGGTAATCTAGGAAGCTCCTTTCCGGAAATTGACCATTGCAAGGAAATTTGGAACTTTTAAGACAAGAAATACTTAAGAAAAATGGTGGGAAATCTAGGGAAATTGGGACTATCTTCCAGGAAATATGCATTTTTTCCTACCTTGGTTTTAATGCTTTTAAATTGTAGGAGTCACTATGAAAAAACTGCCTTGAAAAGCACATGAGCCTTAGCTACATAAAATGCACAGCACAATTTCTTGCCTAATTGGAGAGAGATGATTTTTGTGTTTGGGCATTTAAGGCCCATTCTCTTATCCAGATTACATGCTTTGCATTGGTTGTTCTCATATTTAATGTATTGTACTGTTTGTTTCATTATTTATAGCATATGTCAGCTTTTGTAATAGTAAGAATCTAGATAGGATACCGTTGGCCTGTCGTCAGTGAGTGCCCCTTGACCGAACCAAGACCGTTATATGATTAATGGGATCAAAGTCATCGGGGGTCAAAAAAGGTCAAACGGAGGGCCAAATGTGGTAAACGTTGGTGGTACGGACATGCAAACTTGGTGGGGTCGCGTGTTGATGCCGGTCGATTGTTGATGCGGGTAGATTTTGATGCGGGTCATTCAAGCCAGGTGATCGGAAACCCCAGGTGATCGCGAAACCAAGGTGATCGCGAACCAGGTGATCGCGAAATCCAGGTGACCGAAACCCACGGTGATCGCGAAACCGGGGGACCGCCTAGTTCAATAAATATTAAGAAATTTTCTAGCAGTATTGGAACATAATTATTTTACACAGGCCTTAAAAGCAGACCTTTAGAATTAGTCACTTACATATTACAGGTTTTGACAATTTATTTAATGTGGAGCATTGACATGAATCTTTTTATATATTCTTGTCAGGAATGTATCTGAAAATGATCTTCTATTGTTGGCGTATTGCCTACACCTTTTTTGATAATATGGGTTGCAATGTATAAAATAAATGTATTTTGGCAGATGTATTTCTGAAATTAATCTTACGTCTGGTATTTTGAATTTATTGCCTACCCCTCTTTGATTATACTGTGCAATTTTAGGAATATTCTTGTCAGAGGTATTCTGGTTCTTATTATACATTTGTCTCTTTTAGCTTATATTCTTTAATTTGTAGTAGTATGTTATACTTACTTTAGAGTGCTTGGGTTGTACTATGATAGTGATGGTAAGTTAAGGTTATTTTATAGATTTTCTCAAATATTACAACTACAATATTTGTAATTTATAGATTATTCTAATTCCACTTTGTATATTTCTCTAGTGGTATTTAGATGTATGATTTATATGTGAGATATGTTAAATTATTGTAATTATGTTTTTTATTGTACTGGTTCTGTACCACCTGGATCCAATGGAGAAACAATGCTGAGCTTTGAATGGTCCCCCAGGTTAAAGAAGGAAGGAAATAAATAAATAAATATAAATTGATATACAGTGATGAAAAACTTTCTATGAAACTGCCCTTCTTAGCCTCTGTATATAAACAAACTGTTTCTACTCAATGTCACATATGGTATCACTGCATGGCAAAGTGCATGCAATGCTGTGAAATGGAAAACTGCACATTCTGAAAAAGTGTGCAATGAGATCAGTGAGCAATAGTGATTGAAGAGAAGAGAATCATATACCCTGGTACGGTACATTCATGTTACAAATGCAGCAACAAACCTGTTGCCCCCAATTCTATACAACATTGGTTGGAACCAATGCCAAAAAAAAACTACACTTTTCTACAGACAAGACTTTAGATTTCAATACTTTCAAAACAGAATTTAACATATCTATAGCGGAAGCGACACAGGACCATCCAGGCTTTGGCCAAAAACGTTGCTTAGCAACAAGTGCGTAAAAGTAAAAACAAATCATTCGATTATGCACTGAAAGCGTTGTCTTGCCTCGTGATGTGCAGTGATCGTACCTTTTAATTTGGCGCACTTGTTTTCACAACAATACGGAGATTGGAGATTTCCTTGGGGCGTTCCCTGGTTGGTCACTGCAGTAAGTCATGGACGTAGGTCCGCTCCCGGCATTAGTTACATTAGTGCTGCTACCCAGTATGCTGTTCCAATTTGTGGAATTTACCCTGTACTATCGAATGGGGACAAATTTTCAAATTTTAGTGTTTTACTCCAAATTCAGCTTCTTCACAAAATTTTTGTAACAAGGAGAACTCGTATATACGCGATGTGTAAAATACGTCCCCGCCAAATTTCGCAATCACTAACATTCGATAAATGCAACTACAAACCCCACCCACTCCCCGAAACCCCGCAAACACCCCACCCCCCTCCCAACACCCCGCAAAAACCCACCCCCTCCACCAACAGCCCATCAATCCCCATACAGCCCAAACTCCCCAACACCCCACCCCCATCCCCAACACCCTACCCCTTCCCCCACACTCTGCCAACACCCAACCCCCGCAAACACCCTCCTTAACACCCCAACCCCCCCGACAACACCCTACAGCCCTCTCCAACACCCACAACATCCTCACCCCTCCCCAACACCCTGGAAACACTCCCACCCTCCCAACACCTGCAAACACCCCTCCCCAACACCCGCCAACACCCCCTCCCCAACACCGCAACCCCCCCCCAAAAAATGCAACACCTCACCCTTCCCCCACACCCTGCAACACAACATCACCCTCCCCAAAAAACCCCAACACTCACACCTTCCCAAATCCCACAGTGGCCCACCCCCTCCCAACACCCTGCAACACCCCACCCCCTCCCCAACACCTGGCAAAACCCACCCCCTCCCAACACCCGCAACAAACCCCTCCCCCACACCCGAACACCCCCGCCCCAACATCCCTCTCCAAAAACATGCAACACCTCAACCCTCACCAAACACCATGCAACAAAAAACAATCCCCTACCCAACACCCCGAAACACAAAACCCCACAACCACCTCACCCCTTCCCAACATCCCACAATGCCCACCCCCTCCCCAACACCCTGCAACACCCCACCCCTCCCCCCCACACCCCGACAACACCCCACCCCGCAAGCACCCACCCCCTCCCTATGTTATAGTCTCATGTGCGAATGAATTTTGGCATATTCCGGCATACTGTTTAGAGATACAGCAATTATTGCATATTAATTAAGTCATTGGCATACTAAAGCCGCATATATACATACTTTCAAATTGCACAAAAAAGATGTGCATAAACAGCCACAATGCCACTCCCCTCCCCAACACCTGAACACCCACCCCATCCCAACCCCCGCAACACCCCAACCCCTCCCCTATGTCATAGTAGTATCTAGAGCCCCCCCCCCCGGGGGAAAAAAAGGGGGGGGGGGGGGAAAAATTTAGCCTATCCGGCGAATGTTTTAGAGATAAGCAATTATGAATATTTATTAGCTCATTTGCAGAACTAAGCCCATATATCACATACTTTAAAATTTCAAAAAAGATGTACCACCATGATTGGCTGTCACTGCAGGCGAAGGAAATTGGAACTATTCCAATGTTCCGTTTCAAAAATGTAGCAATTACGCTGATTTTTGCATATTAATGCATTATTTGCATTCTCAATTTGCCCGAAATACGCCCAAATCTAATCAGGTTGAGAACTCTTCAGCCCGCTTCCTTCCACCAAGTTACATCATTATACGCCTTACGGAACTCCAGAAAACTTGTACAAAGGACTTGCAGGAAAATTTTCGAAAATTATGCAAATTAGATACTTAAAGGAGGATGGCCCGATTTAAGTATATGAAATTTTCATCTTGATACATGTAGATTGGCCTTCACCCCAAAACTCCCAACTGTAAAGTTTCGCGCCGATATTTCAAGCCGTTTTGATGCGAGAACTAAAAACGTGATTTTGTAAGCCCCATAGAGTACTGTGTGAAATTAATATTGGTCGACCAAAAAGGGGCACATTTTCACTCATTACTTCCAACCAAACATCCTTTATCCCTAAGATTTCACAGGGTAAATGAGAAAAATAGTAGCTTTCTTCGGATACCAAAATTTTGGCCACTTCCGGTAAAATCTGAACTTCTGGGGACGAGGCTATTAGCGACCGGGCCATGGACCTTTAATTAGCATATTTTATGCCCAAAATCTAATCAGGTCGAGAACTCATCAACCCGCTTCTTTCCACCAAGTTACATCATTGTCGCCCTTAAGGAACTCCAGATAAATCATATACAACATGGGTTAAAATTTTTATCACGGACGGACGAACGGACGCTGCTCATTTCATAGTCCCCGTGCGGGGACAATTGCCTGTTTGAAATCTAGTGATCTGAAAGGTTTGACATTGCTGCTAAATACCGGTTGGATGTCTTCCCCGAGAGCGACCCATTGCTGGTAACTGCCAGTCTGACATTTACCCCCTGGGAGATGGGAAATTTTAGACTGAGCTGCCGGCCAGACATTTACACCTCGAGAGACTTGTTGCTGATAAATGCTGTTACTCTTCGGTGGAAGCAATGTCAATTGCTGCCGGCCGGACATTTACCCCTTGGGAGATGCACTGCCGATTACTGCTGGTCAGACATTTACCCCTCAGGAGATCAGCGAAAATGGTTTGTAGATTACTGCTGGTTGGATATTTACCCTTGGAAGACCTCTTTCTGATGCCTGCCAATCTGACACTAAGGGTTTCCACAATTGGTAGAGAGTAAATGTCACAGCAGCAATTGGATACATGTGTGCCGATTACTGCTGGTCAGACGTCTAGTGATCTGAAGGGGTTGCTGGTTACTGCTGTTCGGACATTTTAACTGAAGGAGCTCAGAGGACATTAGGGTTAATACCCCCTGTGAAGATGAAATACTCAGGTTGAGTAATTTTTGAGAAATTGAAATGCATCTGCTTGCACAGCTTTTATTGGGACACCCTGTATTTGAGCAACTTGGCACTGCTCGGTTATCTTGTAGCACTAAGCTTACAATTGTTTTTTACTTACTGCAGTTGGGTCATGGCAGTTAATATTAGCTCCTTTGTCAGACAATTCCTCAATCTGAGTCATGTTACCATTGCTGGCTGCTGTAGTAGTAGTTGTCCATATCCTGTTATCCATAATTGAGCCTCACAACCACACAAGTAGATACATTCACATGCTAATCGGGCTCTGCATAAAAAGAAAAAGCCAGTGAAGGAAAATAAGCTTCTGGAACGTTTGCATTACAAAACATTACTAATTACGTTTTTTACTTGTAAAGGCTTCCACAGTCAAATGAAAAGGCTTTTAAAGGCTGACTCAGATTTCCCGATTGAGGGGCGCACTCATTTCACTCAATGTTTTTGCAATCTACATAAGGCTTGTCATATACTAATCACTAATAACGCAAATCGAAGTCCTTCATATAGAAAATCCACACTTTTTTACAAAATTTGGATTGTTATATTACCCTCAAAATTTTGATTAAAACGTTATTTTCTCAATGTTTATTTAGACACAAAGTCATTTCTCACGGGAAAAGAGTTTAGTACTTTTTTATGATAAAAAGGAGAGTAGAAGATTCCAGTGAGTCTTGAGCAAGTGTGTGCACTGTTAGATAGATTGCACAATAGGGGTAAGGGGATTCCCCAAGATTTTGTAAACTTAGAAACTGGTCAACTTGTTTATGCTTTGAGATCAAAAACATCATGGCATGATCATCTGCGAAATCCATGAGTTATGAAATGTGAAATGATGCAATTCAGGTGATGTAATTTTTGGGAAATTGTGTGACAGGTGCTAGGTCATGTTTGGAATGATGTGTGGTATATCTATGTTACGATTGGGAACTTTGTGAAATGATGTTATAAAGCTGAGTTGCAAAAAGTTTTGATTCGCCAGTAGTAGTAACCATGAAGCTATACAGTATATATTATTTATAGCTAGTTTTAATCTACAAAAATGTTCGATGTGAGCTTGCCTATGCCAGGATTTTTATAATATTAGATGCCGCCGGGCGCTTAATAGCGATCTGTGTGCTGTCGTCTGTTAAGGCAGAAGAGCTTGTCAGTTTTGGAATCCAAAAAGAGATTCCAGTTGTGGTCCTAAATGAGGAGATAGCGACGCCATGATGGTGGTCGCTTTAGCATACCTGGACTGTATTGGAAGTTAGTGTGTTGAGGGAAAAACCCCGCTGTCTTGAACTGCTGGACAAAAGTACTTTCACGACTGGAGAAGAGATTTCCCCATGGAATATTTCCTGAGGTAGTTTTAGGTGAACTTTACGCGCTGTCATTTTGGATGCTTCGCTGTGAGGACATATCAGCGTTGAACTGCAACGGATTCTTGTGGACTTTAGTGGACATTCTTGTTTACAATTACGTATAAATCATATAAATTGTGTGTAATCTACTATGTAAATGTTTGTTGCGACATACCCCACCTTCTTGAACCACCACAAACCAATAAAGATCATTAAAAAAATGGTTTATTATAAAACAAAAAAAATTAGATCACTTGTGCACTTTAAGTCGTTATTTGAGTGAAAGGTATTTCTGACTTTGGCAGAATTGTAATTTTCCACAGAAAAATCCAATTTTGCGTAAAACGTTAGGGAATCGGATTTTCATGCGGTTTTAAGTTCTAATGATGGCAATTGATAAATTGTACATTAAACAAGTTTTTGAGCCTACTGTGAAACAATGGTCAAAAATGTAGCATAAATCATTTGGGTAGCAACCACACCCTTCCTCGACATGGCGGCATACATTAACCCCGCGGACAAGGGCTACTTTCAAATTTTGTAAAATAAAATGAACCAGAAAGGATGAGAAAAAATTACCTGGAAGCTTTGTATGAAAGTTTTTGAATTAAGCGACCAGAGGAAAGTTTACGTGGTAAGATGAAGGTTTAATTCCACCGTATAGGTGTATTTTCTGGAATATGTCTAACCATCAGGGAGTATTATGCCAACCAAAATAATACCCATGGTAGTAAATTTAGTACAATGTTCCTAGGAATCTCTGCTTTTTATTGGTAATACATAATACGACATACACCTTTGACGTCTAACCCTAATCCCAAATTTTGTCTAGTCACTTAAAAATACGTCGAGTTTAAATAATTTTAGCCTTAAAAACGTGTACAAACGCGTTTGTTGTTGTTGGCCACTTTTGTTTATATGAACGGAAATGGTTATTCTGATTTAATTTCAAGTTTACACCTAAAGATATCAATTTTTGCACCAAACCACTCACCGCCCCCTTTACTCAGGAACCATGATTTGACCTTTCACACTATCTCCATGAAAGTGGATGGTCGGGTTATCTCATTAACTACGCGCAAATAAATTGCCCTAATTAGGCGAAGCCGTCTTGAGAAAAAAGCGTTTCTTGTTGGTTTTAGCAATGTATGACAAACAGGGGGGACACAACCTGGATTAGGACTTTCTCTAATGTGAAAGAGTTCACATGTTTGAATTGAGCGGTCCACTCTTGAAGAGGGATTTCCCCACTCCAAACGACGTTTGGAGTTAAATTTCACCCTTCGGAGTGATCCCACCAATTCCATAAGCAATTTCGCCCGTTACAGTTAGAGAGAATTGGTTGACAGATCCTTTAATGGTCGTCCATGCATTGGAACCTATGTGTGATGTTCTTAAAATAAAGCATCTGATCGGATGCATGTGGAAATGAGTTGAAAGTTCCAGATGGGCTCAAAGCTTGTGATCAGGATTAGAATTCTATCTGGAGAGGAAAGACAGAAAAAAAACAAAAACGCTCAAGTTGTAAGGTTTCTTGAATTCAGAGCGTCTATGCGAATCCAAAGACCATATGTATACAAGATCACGGTTTTTTCTGTTATGTTAACCTCAAGTTAGGCTTCTTTCCCAAGTGTTTTTTTTTTCCTAAAAGTCCGATCCCCCACACAAGGGTTCCCATAAATGAAATGGTTCAATTTTACCTAGCTACTGTCTCACCACTTTAACACCTTTTAAACCCACTGTGTGAGATTAGAGGTTTTTTGTTTAACTTTAAGGACAAAAGGAAGAAACCTGCAATTCTTATGCCCCTAAGTCCCAAGAAGAATCTGCACTATTCCCGCAAAAGTGGCTCGCGTTATTTTTCTAGTTAGATTAGGGCCAATTTCCACATGGTAGGTGTCCGCTCCGTAACTTTTTCAAAAGTGTATTCATATGCAGCTAAGGGACGTTATAAGGAATGTACGTTATTCCATCTCCAATGCCGGTATCGGCATTGGTTGAGCAGTGCCACTTGGGCTGTCTTTATCCGATTGCAATATCAATATAGATTTGTCATTGTGACACTATTTCCACAATAATTCAAGATGGCCAGGACAACGTATCCTCGGTTAATAATCAGAGGTTCAACACATGACCATCAATCAAGACAGCGTGATGTCAGTAGTTTCAGAAAGCAGTATAGTCAGTAATGTCAGCATTTTTCCATATTCCTCACTTGATGGTTCATTTCTATGATGTGCCGGGTCAAGGACACCCTGACAAGGGCGGGAAATAAGAAAAGGCTGGTTGCCATTCTCACCTCACCGTGAATGCCCACCACAGTACCGCACTGACCTTCGGGGCCTTCTGGGTCATTCCCAAAGATGTTAAATAGTTTATAGCGCTTCACAGTACCCAGGTTTCACAATGAAGTGGCAAGAATAGGGAGATTCTAATGATAGGTCTGATGGTGGAGAGTTTATTGCGCGATGGCAGATACTCGTCTTGGTGTATGAAGACCTCAGCTCTAGTATGATGGGAAGAATAGAAATGTGGCATCGAACTTGACAACATTGATCTGTTATTAAACTGTTGATTTGATATGGTGTTACAACATTGCAAGTGGGGGAGTTTGAAAAAAAGATGCTTACATTGGTGACCTTTTCTGAAGCTACTAAATGGCCACGCTCTTGGTTTATGATTGTGATTGACAAAGTGAAAACGCTGTGGACCGACGATGTGGATGACTTGCCAGCCAGCTTTTAAGATATTTTGACAAATCAGGTCAAATATGAGAGGGAATGATAGGATGAAGATCAGACGACGCTGCCCTGATAACACTAATGATATGGGTGAGGTAATTTATTTGTATGTTTCGTTTCTGTTTTTCCCATCAAACGTAAAATCTATCGAGATTTCATCCAATGTGGGCACAATTTGATGGCATGCTATGTTAAAATTTGATACATTCCAGTTTGTTGACCATTCCGAAGAAATTCGTTGTTACGAGTGTGGGGGACCCCCTTCCCACTGTTAAATGTTTTTACAACATTGTCTTTAGTATTAATCTATAAGGTCGCGTTTTGTTACGTGCATTTCTATGATAGGACACTTTAAACTCGCAGGTTTTTTTTTTTTATATCAACAACAAATGGTCGGGATAGTTTCAGCATTTGCTTTTCTCACCGCCAATAGTGGGCATACACGGCATTATCAAATCCAGCAACCATCTTCGCATGTTATAATTTAGAAGTAGAAGTCTTGACATACTGTACATCAAATTTCAAGCCAATATGTTTTAACTATTCGTTCAAAGGCTTGGAAAGCATGTAAACAACCTAACACACGCAGGCACGGCGGCACGCTGACATTCCCTTACAAACCCTAAAAGAGCACTGAGAAGTTATTGTTTTTTACTATCCTTTTGGACTTTAAATATTTTACAAAAGAAGGTCTAGTTTAGATTGGAACCCGGACAAATATTATTATGGACCATAGCTATCTACCACTAGACAAGCGGTATGTCGTCGCATATGTACGTGAATAACTTCTACGGAATGAAACAGATCCTAGTCCATACTTGTGATCTGCTCTCAAAAAAAAGGAATAGCCCCGCTTGGAGCGATGGTCAAAATCTAATATAATCAAATCTTAAAACTGGAAACCAAGATATATCGTTATTCTGAAAATGGGTTGCTTGATTGTTTGGTGAAAATTGTACATCTCGTTGTCACCAACACACTACAGTTTCTTTAAGAAAACCGAATTTGGTTGTGATCCTTACATGTCCTCGCTGGTTTCCTCCGTGAACTCGGTTTCCTCCTGCTTCTAACTGGGCTTTCTAAGGTCTGGACTTCTTCCTTAAATCTTCTTGGTGGTTCTGAACTAATTGTTGTGTTGAAGTGAGATTTCCTAGGTTGAAAGCAGTTTTAGCGACTGCGCCTGCCCTTGAGCACTTCAGTGGATTCGTCACGGAATTAATTATAGCATTATTCCTCTATTTCTGCTGTTGCCAAGTCATGCCCATAGGATATCACTTAAACAATTACAACTGTTGAGGATCTGTGTCTTAAAGGTAGGAGTGTGAGATCCTTCCATCTCGAAAAAGGATGCAAGTTTAGTTTAACCAAGGCTCGTGAATTCTTTTTATTTCGCCTGCTATTTAATTTTCTAGGAGATCTTTTGCCCAGATATAAACCGTCTCCCATTTCTATTGTTCTACGATGGGTAAAATAATTAAGTTACCTCCAACTTTTTTTCTTACGAAAAAGTCTTAACGATAAAGCATGAAACCTTACTATGTATATTAGAATAGCATTTCCTGTTATATCAAGCCAACACGGTCAAAAGAACTTTTTTGTACATTTGGCTACAAATCATTGAAAACTTGGGCTATCTATGGGAATATCAGGGGAAGCGAAACTGTGTGGGTTCTTGGGATTGTGTGTCGTTGTGACGTATGTGGTACCTTATGATAGAAACCAATATAGCCATAAGGTTTCAATGACCACATGGGTATGTTAGAATGTTTATAGGAATTGGAAAACCACCCCTGGTATTGTGGTGATAAAGTTAACCTCATTTATACGGGGTGAGGGCGGGTTAACCACAACTTATATCGTGAACGCCTGGTGATGAAAATGCAGAAGCTTTCTTTAAAAGCTTCTATGTAATCATGCCTTCGTCCTTTCGGGTAATTTAGCGAAAACAAAGGCAAAGGTAGCACCTTCACCGGGGGTAGGGTGTGCCGTCAAGAGGTCGATGGGTATTACGATGGGGTGGTTTGCCACCAAAGATATTTGGTACATTTTTTAAATATATGACACATTAAGTGGATCTAAAGTCTATGTTTCTGTAAAGAACCTAGCCAATTGTCATTTAGAGCTGAAACGCATGAAAATCCGACATTCCTACTCTTTTTACGCCCAAAAGGAATTTTCGAAACTTTCTGTGGAACAATGCCATTTTGCTGCTCACGGCTTTATGACGTCATTGTGACGGCACACTAGGTATGTATGGTATTATTTGGTATTATTTTGGTTTAGATGGAAAGAAGAGGGTATAGCTAGTCACTGGATCAATATAAGCATCGGGGGGCATTATAACAAATTCTCGAGGGGGTAAACCACCCTGGGTCCTGCCTTTCTAAAACTCTAGTAATTGAAATCACAATTTTAAGAAGAAAATGGCATCATTTTATGGGGAATTTTACATTTAGGGTATGTAAAATAGCTCGGTTTGGCTTATTACACATCTATGAAGTGGGTTAAAGGTCAAAAGCTTTAAAATTAAGATGGCAAGGTCGCTAACATAATCTAAGGTAAAAAAAATCCTTCGAAGTTTTTACCCCAAGGTCAATCTTGATGACGTCATCATGTTGAGTCCATTGTCTACTAAAAAAATATTTAGAAATAAAACATTCATATTCTTGACTCAGTACATCTATGCATTATAAAAATAAATTTAAAAAGATGGGTTCACTCTGGTTGCAGAGTATGTTTGTCCGAGAAAATAGCTACTTTTCTTACCCAAAAACAGGTAAATCCGAAATTGAGAAAATCGCCGATAAACTTTTAAGGTTTGTACATAAAGTCAATGGGAACAAAGATATTTTAAAACTAATATAAAAATGAAACAAAATAATATTTGCGCATGAGGTGAAGATAATATAACAAATATAATTATCTGGGATATCCGAATATGCAAGAAATAACTAATTGAAAATTTACATATTTTCTCCAAAATTGATGGAAGTCAGCAAAATACTGATTCAGCGGGGCTCTGAATCACAGTTTTTTAAAGGTACATCATTTTCTGGTGTACTAGACCATATAGGATGCAACCATGGTCATGTCGGAGGTTCATGGGGGGATGCCGGCAAGGGGACAGCTCAAGGCTAACTGATTTTTCACAGAATTTGATCATATATGGATTTTATCAATACCTGAGCCGTAGGATATAATTGCATGATTTTATGGGACAACATGGAATGTGTTTTTCTGCCCATCAATATCTTGACCAATTCATAACAAGGCTAACTCGTATTGACGCGATGAGTAAAATATGTCGCCACGACGAAAATGTCTCGGACCCTAACATGCGATGAATGCAACTACAAGCCCACCCAACCCCTCTCCAACACCCAAAACTCCCCACAAGTCTCATGTAGCGAAGGAATTTTGCCTAGCCGAAGTAGTACCGTTTCAGAGATACAGCAATTATGCATATTTAATTAGCTCATTTGCATATCTAAGCCTAAATATCACATACTTTCAAATCACCAAAAAGATGTGCCCCAGATAGGCTTTCATGCAGCGCAGGCTTTGGAAGATCCGATGTGGCAGGTCTTGGAGTGGGGCCTGTTTGCGTTTCGTCTGCAAATTTCAAGTATCACGCATCATTTGAGCTTAAACCTTTTAATTCCAAACTATACATGATAGCATATGAAAAGTAAAGTTTTCTGAAAGGAAATTGTTCAATCTTTCAAAAATAGCTATCACAAATTGCAGTAGAGTGGGCTAAGGTCTTTTGGGAGTTTTGATATAAATTACTCATGAAAAAGTAGACCAAGGTTGGGATCTCATTCAAATAGCTGCATCAAACCCAAAGCACCTATATCCAAAAAACAAGCACCATTGTATGTAAACTAGAGGTTTACATGATTTGGCCCCATCTAACAAGGCTAGTTTGACAGGGATACCCTAGTGAAAATAATTTTATGATTTGGAGCCAACGGGTAACGAAATTGGCAGCAAAACTATGCATTATATTTTATTAAAGTCCTAAAGACTGCTTAAAGACTTCTTGCAAGTAGCTTCTGCTGAAGCACAATCAGTTATTTGCAAGGTAAATCCAATAACCATTCATAAAATGTAAACATTAATGGGTTATACCCTTGATGAAAATTGTTTTACTTGTATGACAAGTATTGATTTACTAGTTGTCACATGCTCAAATTGGGAGCTCACATGTTTTAAGCATGATCAACAAGTATATGGATTAAAAAGGAGACATAAAACAAGGGTATATACCTAACCACTCTTAAGTAAACATTTATCATTGAATTTTTTTTTGATAACCAAACACCTCAAATAACCTAATTTGGCAGTACCGGAGGACTTTACATTTCTCATCTTTTCGAGATATAGCTTGTTCCTCATCCTCCACTTCTTGTTTCTACACGTGATTAATTAAGAATAATTAATATTTAATCAAGAACATTCATTTTGGTAAGCTTAGTATTTAAATCTCTAATTGAAGAATTAAAAACAGGACATATTCAAAAGTGCCTTTTATGCGTAAAAACAGACTCATTTTCACCTATAAAATTTGCAACGTACTGTGCCCATTTCTTCTGCATCCAGCTTGTCCCTAATTAATTAATGAGCTTCATTAAAATGTTAGGTCTATGTTAATTAGGTATTGATTGAATGTAATTCATTAGTTTTATGTTGGTATCTTGTTGAATTTTGAAGACATACTGGCTGAATAAACATGGTTTTTTCATATTGTAGGTTTATTGTGTTCCATTGTATACTCAATCCCGACTTTTCAATTAATCAATTATTTGATGTAATGGAGGATAATTAGAGTCCCACAACAATATTTATTGTCTCAAATTAAGGGCAGTTATTAAGCTTTAAGTTTATATATAATTCAAATATTAAATGATTGTTAAATAAGAAAAACATAAGAGCCAAAGCCTTCATATTCTCCCATAGACTTTAAATGGTCCGTGTCCCAATCTCCCGGTGTTCACTTGCTCCCCCTCCATCTTCATTTACCTCATATCATAATTTTAATTACTGAAGCTGAAGTCTGATCAAGATAATTTTGGTATCAACTTAAAGCTAACTAATGGGCTTTAAAATTAGTGCGTTACTTTGGAAGTATTCATCACATTTAAGTATCTAATCATTGCAAACATGTCATATTTCTCTAAAATATGAAACAGCTCCACTCTAGAGCATGGCCGGCCTCAAATTCAAGACCCATGGGCCATGTACCGTTTCAAAATATCATTACGCTGATTTTGCATATTAATTACTCATTTGCATACTTAAATTTTGTCCCCCGAAATATGCACAAAACCTAATCAGGTCGCGAACTCTTCAGTCCGCTCTTCCCCTTCCCCACCAAGGTACATCAGTATATGCCTTACGGAACTCCAGAAAACTTTTCCAGCCTTGCAGAAATGTTCTTAAATTATGCAATTAGATACTTAATTAGCATTTTTCGTCGCCCAAATTAGTAGTTAAACTTTATTTAACACGGTAAACATCACATGGTTCAACAGAATATTGTTCTTTCCACATGTCCTGGTAAAAAATATAAAATAATAATTTCTAATTATCTGGAATGATACAAATATAATTACCAAACTTAAAAGCAAGGAATTACTAAAACAAAACCTCCTTAAGTGTTGTTTTTGTAAATGTTTAAACTACCAGAATTTATTACACTTTCTCACGGTTATTCCAGATAACAGCACCTCTATATGCTAAGCTTGCTTTTTGTAGCCAGTAAGTGGTTGAGGAATGAAGATGTTTTTATGACTGCCTGTAAATATAACGTTTTTATTAATATAAAATGTTACTGAAAGAAGAATTGGAGTTGCAAATTGTTCAAAATTGTTAAAAATCCAAATTGAGCTATTGTACTGATGTCTAACTGTGTTTTCCAGCTAAGTTGATCAAGAATAAAGGAGCTTGAAGCATCCCAAGGAGCGCCACAAGAATGCGAGCACTCTGTTTTGGATAATTTGTACTTTATTTTGCTAAGCGTTATTACCCAATTTCCCCAACTACATTACAATAATCCACCCAATATGTGGAAATACACAACAATTTCACCTGTTAATAAACACCATGTTTCAAATTCTTTGGGGATAGAATTAGTTTACATTCTTTAACATAAACAGACCTTTAGAGATTTTTTACGCACATGATCTATTTGATGATTCCATGACAAAGTAATATCAATAATTTAACAAAACTCCTAGAGTTTACATGCATACTTTCTTAATATTCACACTGTTATTGTAACAGAACACTTCTATAGATTCTTGACAGAATATACCGCTGTCTAAACCATTACGATAAACTCAATTGCTTAATTTTATAACTAGTTTTGTTACTTTGCAGCCAGTTATTGATTATTCAAGATCTTTCATTATTAAACGTTAATTATTCATTTTTGTTGAATTAGACGAAAAGTAATTATGGTATCATCAGCAACATATAACTTTACAGTGTTTTAAACATATTTAGGCCAAGTCATTAATCTAAATTAAAAGGCAAGTGGTCCCCCGTCAATTGACCCCTGAGGCATACCACAAGTAATGTTACAAAAGTCAGATAGAGTATCATCTATGGAGGTGCATTGAGTACGACCAGAGAGATAACTTTCAAACCATCTAAACAACACACCGCTTACTTAATCCATAAGTTTAAGTTTTTCAAGAAAATTGTGTGGTTTACTGTGTCAATGCTTTTTTTAAATCAAGCATACAAGACCCTTAAATTACCTTTAGCAATTTCCATTATCCAATCTTCAGTGATGTAATTAAGGCGAACAGGTTGAGTGAGAAGGTCGAAAACCTGATTGGTTAATGTTTAATTAATCATTATCATTCAATGTTTGTACCAATTGGTCCCAAAACAGCTCTTTCGCAATCTTAGATCTACAGCAAGAATTGGGAGATTGGCCTATAGTATCCTGGGATCCCTTTGGTCCCAGCCTTGAATACAGGAATAACTTTAGCTCTCTTCCAGCAGCTTGGAAATTTACAAGTTGTGAACAGAGTGATTATTATGAGTGATAAATTGGCGTATAACTGGAGCTGCTCATTTCAATAATTTAGATGGAATGTTGTCTAAACCTGTGGGCTTTATTATCAGATAATTTAGTTGATTAAATACATAGTCATATCTACATGGATAAGGTTAAAAGTAGGACCATCAAAGTTGTTATCATTTTGATATCACAAAGTCATTATCTTTAATTTATTTGCAAGTTAGGTCCTATTTCAGAGAAGAATTTATTTAATTCATTTGCTTTTCTTTTGAATCAGTTACGGACCAGCATGTTGTCTTAACATGTTTATTTAGTACACTGGTTTTAGATGGACAATATGCTTAGATGCCTCCAAGTGTTTTTGATATCATTTTTATATTTAGAGAAGCCTGCTTTAGAATTGCGTTTTTGTATCATTTAATTTAGTTATTAGTTTATTTCTTGCTTGCCTTATTTATCCCAACAAATGATCATTATTTGAAATTAACTGCCTTTACGTTAAGTGGATCACGTTTACGATCATAGTTAACACCGCATCTGTAGATCCAGGGTGATGTTTGCTTACGTACCCTTCTTTTCTTAAAGGAACATGTGTTATCGCCCCCCCCCCAAAATTCACAGAAAGTTTTTTCAAAAGTTCAGCAAGATTTGTCAAATCACTAGTGGCTAATATAGGGTTCCAATTAGTTTTTTCGTCTAAATCTTTCAGAAAATTTTTGTCCTTAAATTTTATAATACGGGATACCTTATATTTAGGTTTTGTTTATTTTGTGCTGTAATTTGGGGTTACTGTGCATGTTATTGGCAGACTTATTTTAATTTACCAATAATGGGCCATAGGGTTACTGATGATCACTAATACCAAAATGAATACACCCTGATTTACAAATTTATCTTATTAGAACACTAAATATTATCAATTAAGTCTCACTATTTTTGATTGATTCAGTGGTTTCAGTGATAATTTGCTTGAAGGTTAAACTTCACTATGAGATTTAGTTTTTTAGTATAACGTGGAGGGTTAGGTGGTTAAAAGGTCCACAGTTAAGATCAACCCATTTATATCAAATATCTTTCCCTCTGACTCCATTGCATTAAGGATTTGTTGAAGGTGATCAAAAAGATTAATTGATGAATTAGGTACTCTATACCAAATACCATAATAATGGGTTTTCTCTTCATAGTAACAGTTCAACAGTTCAATTCAAGTGTGTCAGGCTCAAGTCATCTCTAAACATAATTAATGATATGTCATAAAACGCAACACCACTCTTGAGGCCAGACTTTCTGCCTTCCTATACAAAATACTTTTTCAACATTTTATGTTAGTATCACTAAATCGCCTCAGACAGTAGGTGTTCATTTAAACCAAACACATCAAAGGTTAAATTTAAAATATAATTTAAGGTCATCAAAATGTGCAGTCAAGCTACAATATTGAGCTGACCACTAACTATACGGTGCCATAAGGCCTAGCTTTATATGATGTAAGAACACTAATACATCATGGTGACTTGGAATATATGATACACATTGATACTATCATTTTACACAAAAAAAAATACAAATAATATGTACATTGACACACTATATACAACAATATATCCTATATTACCCAGAGGACACACTGTACAACAGTGTAATGTTTGTTACAAAACATGGCTTAAAATTATATTTGATCATCACTACTTGTATTTACAATACTTGACTAAGTTCCAGTTTTAATTGTTTTATAGTTTAGTTGCCGTTAGTGATTGGCATTTGAGGTGTAATCACAAAGTTGATTCCTTCCTAAGATTATACATATCGCCTAAGCCACGATTGGTTCAAATGAACAGAATCCCATAAAATTCAAACGTCCTGTCCATAATCTGTGGTAAGCTCTCCTCTTGATTCACATAAAAAGTCTGTCATTTCTTCAAAACATTTTGTCCTGAGTTTTTGTGTTCAAGGCGATGCACACTCTGTTTGGCTTCATGCTCTGTGATATGGGTTTACACCTGGGGAGGGAGCCAGATATCATAATTCTGGCCTGGGGGAATTTTGTCAGTGTTGAGTTGATTTACAAGCCCAACTCTAACAGGTCGAGAACTCATCAACCCGCTTCCTTCACCAAGTTACATCATTGTTGCCCCTTACGGAACTCCAGATAAATCGTTTACAACATGGTTTAATCATTTTTATCACGTACGGACGAACGGACGGACGTAGCTGCCTCATTTCATAGTCCCCGTTCCAAACTCTTCGCGCGACAAAGGGGCACTTGAATCTAGTGCTTTTGCCAACTGGATGAGTATCTTATCACAAGTCACACAGTCTATCAAACCAAAATATGTAAAACAACAGTATTTGCAGCCTATGCAGAATTCACCCGGGCTGCAAACTGTATGTCAAGCATTAAAGGTGATGATGCGCCAATTGTATGAATGTCTTTCCATGGTCTACATGTAATCTGACCAAGGTTCAAGTGTTTTCCTTCAAATTCGCGAAAAATGGTTATTACAATAACCTAACAGGACCGTTATAATTATAATGTACTAAAATGCTGGTAATACATGATGTAATAGAGTATGAGACAACTTGTGATAGCAACACTGCCAACAGATCCCAAGCAGTATGATAAGTGCCAGTCATTACACAAAATGTGTTCCTATTGAAATGTGGCTATAGTATAACAAACAACGTAACAGAGTACAGACTCCAAGCTTAATTAAGTTGAGCTCAATATATTAAAGTTGCGTGCAAGGATGGTGAGCTCAGGGTATTAATAAAGTTGCATGCATGGGGGTTGGCATGTCCCTAAAACGGGCCCCAAGTAAACCTACTTGTTAAGCAGGCGTCCCTGGAATGCTATTGTGTTGGGTATATACCAATTGTATGCCAATTCACTTCACCATCCAATATACAGTTACTGGTTCGGTTACTTCTATGCAATGCAGTTTGCAGTGATGTGACATTGCCGATATAATATCTGGATATTCTACTGCCACTTGATTCAACCCCATGCAATATAACATATTTAACAACTTTTGAATTTAATTTGTTCAGTACTGATGCAGCATCTTGGGCAGAGGACTGCTATTCGGGCAATGCAGTGAAAGTGTGAACGGACCGTTACTGTGTGTAGCCATTCACTGCAATGCAGTGAAAGTGTGAACGGACCTTTACTGTTGTGTAGCCATTCACTGCAATGCAAGTGAAAGTGTGAACGACCTTTACTTTTGTTTAGCCATTCATGCAATGCTGAAACGTGAACGGACCTTTACTGTTGTGTAGCCATTCACTGCAATCAGTGAAAGTTTTAACGGACCTTTACTGTTGTGTAAGCCATTCCTGCAATCAGTGAAAGTGGGTGAACGACCTTTACTGTTGTGTAGCCATTACATTGTGTTCTGAATGGCACCAGGCATAGATACCATTTTTCTTTCCTGAGGTTACCGTTTAATTGTCTTTTGTATTCCATTATTACTCAGTAATAGTATTATTATTAATTAGATCCCTTACACAAATTATGACACCATGGCCATGATCAACAGTTTCCAAAACTAAACTTTCATATTGTTACATAAATTTCATGTCATCAATACCAACTTGTAAACATAACTTGCCCTTGATCATGTGGATAAAAACACAGAAAAACCAGAGTAGGTACGCAAAGAATATTACGGAATTATCTACTTAGACCAATACCTTTAGTGTAAATTTTCATAAAGAAAAAAAAGTTGGCCTTAATATTCCAAGAGTATAAATCTAACTGTATTGTATATGGAAACACAGGCCAATAGACTAATAAAAGTTGCGGGTTAGAATGAGATTACAATCATACTTTGCCATCAGATTTATGCTATCTGACAGGTTTAAATAGCTCCGTTAAGCTTTGCCAACAAGGTTATTATCATTCGAAGGAGGGCAGGGCTTCGATTTATGAGGGAAAATAATGGGGTAAAATAACAAAGTGAAGATAATTTTGGAAAAGTGGTGAAAACATTGATTTTCGACAAGGTTTTTGACTCGAAAAACCACTAAAAATGCGTCCATTTTTATCGTACTAACCTGTACCGACATAGCTATAAATCCGTTACTAGCCAACAAGGTTAAATCGTTGGAAAGAGGGCTGGGTTTCGACATATGAGGAAAATTATGGGGTAAAACTGACACACGGTTGCTAAAGTTATGGCCGCCATTGGCGAGAAATCATGGAAACCCAACTACCCGAGAAAATCGAGTGGCTCATTGGTTGATTTTTTTTCTGGAATTGTCCATCACGATCTCTGATTGGATAAAAGTCTGAAAAACTCTATGGGGGAGTAGAGGCGACTATCGAAATAGCAGTGGAACAAAGTTGTTTTGTTGAGCGTAATGGAACTGCGTGAAGCGCTCGTGGGATAGCGTGTTAAGGAATGCAGTACATAAACGGGATACGCTTGGCAATATTACGCAGAGTAAATTACGCATTTTATTTGGAAGAGCAATATTACAATTATAGATTTTAATAATTTTAAAACAGAATTCTGGAATTTTATGGATTTCCAGTGAAACTATTATTTATTTCTGTGATTTTGCTATGCACTTGATTATTTTAAAGATGACATCCGTGATGGCATTTGCGACTATTATTTTCTTTTTATGGGAAAACTAGTTGCATTTTACGGTGATCATGGGGATGGAGCGCACCAGAACAGTAACTGATGGTTAGATGATTTGAATCCAAAATACATTTAGTTTAGGTGAGCTAATTTTAACTTTGAGTGCTAAAGATTAAACTGATGTTCAAGAATGCCCCTATATACGTCGTTGACCCATCACAGGATCAATTTTCACCACCCATGATGCATTAGACTCAGTTCCACTTCCAGTCCCTAATAGGGACTGGGAAAAGGCCCATAGACGTCTGTGGCAAAATTGACTTTGGAAGAAAAAAATAAAAAATTATCCAAGTTTGGGATCCGGATTGGTATCCTTTATTTGGTACTTATTATAACATACTCAATTGAACAACACAAAGAATCTAATTGCATTTAAAGCTCAAAAATGCCAACGAAACATCAAAGGTTCAAAGTCTGCACCTTGGAAGTGGTGACAAATCGCACGGGGAGAAAATCACGTTCATTTTCTGATCAAAAACACACAATTACAGTTTAAAGACACCTAATAGCAGAGAAACAACTCAACCATCACTGCTGAATAGATGGTTTTAATTACTAAATTTTAAATACAACGTACAATTTTACTTTCTTAAATTTATAATTTCCTCACCAAATCCCTTAGCCATTTACGTTTTTCGAAATATCTAACCTAATGGGACCCCCATTTACGTTAGAAGGCCATGTATCCTAGAATGGCTGCAATAACCCGAATTAGAATCAAACATCATTTGCATAACAGTACTGGAAAAACGTTCTCTGTACTGAATTTGGGCCGCTAAATCCAAAATAATGTTGTAATTGTACGTATTATATTTCTCAACTTACATATTGGCTGCTTGGACATAATTCGTTCCATATCTTGGTTGATTCCAGTGAAAATGGACTCGTTTTCTGTTTTGTGATCAAAACAGTTAACCAACACTCTGTGTGACTTTTCAAATCTCATTACGGCATTGTTCTATATTTAATTCGCTCTTGCTATCACAGATTTGCTGTGTGCCATAAAGTTTGCTGCTCCAAAAATCCTGTAAAAAGGCACACATTCTTCATAAGCGTGTGAGCGGCATCACATTTCATCTCAGTTTTTTTTATCCAAAAAAATGTGTTAGATTTAGATATTTGAGATCAAAATTTAAAAACATTGTTCACGTGTGTTGATCCCTCACATTTTCTTCGGGAAAAAAAAAAAAAAAAACATCTTCGACTGATTAACTTACAATTGGACATCCATTTGTGCTTAAAAGGTTGAGCACAACACCTTCGTTACAAATATTTGGTTCTGTTTTTGTTGCATGTCCCTTATTGCCACCTTTAAACTAATGTAATTTGAAGGGGTAATTGGTCCTACAGGTATGCCGTATTCAATTGCAAACGATCACATACAAACTATTACAATGAGGGCGACATCCAATTTTTCCTTGACGGTTGTTTTAAGAATTGGTTTCCTCCCTCCCCCTGTGCGACATAGTCCATCATGCTCCATTAAAACCAACAAAAATGGTCAAATCATCTCTGCCACATACCATTTCATACAGCATGAACACAGCATAGTTAACCTTTGCTGTATTTTGAAAGCAACAAAGCCGTGTAATTTACACTGTAATACAAGAGGAGTAAATGCTAATACACAACACCATTTCTCACTCACCAAACCATAGACGAAGAATTCCCAAGACAAGTTGTCGATTTTTTAAGAGAAGACAATGGATCAACTCAAAGAAGATGCACACACACATGCATATAGTGAGACTTTCAACAGGTATCAGGCTTCGAATGACCCATTACATCTGTTATTTGTATTTTATTTTTTTGTCCATATTGTATTAAGTTCACAACTTTGTGGAGGTGTATCATAGAAGAAGTAAAAGTTATGGAAACTGTATATTTCAAACTTTGCAATGATAGTAGTCAAAACCCAAAATATCAATTTGGCACATGTGGCGGGTTTTTCCATATCGCATCACAATATGCAATTTTACTTATTCATATAAGTCACTGAATGCTGAACTGAAACTTTAATTTTGAGGCCAACTGTCAACAGCCGGGAGCAGACTTTGGGAGTTCCGACAAAACTACCCTCAACAACTCTCTTAAACTCGATGCAGCGCTCCCTCATAGCCCCAATAATTGTGACTACACATTTTGACATTTTATTTTACATTGGTCATTATCATATCAATCACTGAATGTGTAGTCACAAAGGTTATGTGTAAGTGCGTAGCCATTTAACAATTTCTACTGCACTCACCTCTCCAATCAGGTTTCACGAACATCATTATGCAACCTAAATGATGTATAATACAGGGTGAGTCAAAAGTATTTACCACTCGTTTTGTTTAAATTTTCTCAGCAGTGGAAACTCTACTGAATATATTGACTCTCACATACAAAACAAGATTATTTTCCCCTATACTACAGAACTTTTGATTTGATTTTTTATTAACTCTTGCATTGAGAAGTTATGCTATCTTAAAGATAGGTACCCCATTTTTCACATCTGCTCACGGAATCACTGTACATATTATGGAATATGCCAAAGACACTTTGAAATGATGTCTACACAAGTACATCATGACATCTTTTGTTTGCTTTGATACCACGGTAAAACCTTCAAATATCAAAGCTTCAAACTCTTTTATTATTCTGATAACAATAACAAATATGAATGCCTGTGCACCCAAACTTTGAAGCACTATTTCAATGAATGTTCGAAAATGTTCACGTATCTTTTCGTGGAAACTTTGAATGCAAATATGTATAGGTACGTAACCCTATGCAATACAACCGGTTGACCCACATTTTTCACCGACGTCTTCGTAATCTGATGGGGTGGTGGGGGGGCTACTTTGGGGAATTGATATTTGAACATAGCACACATTCAATGTCTATCTGTCTTTACCTTTGCGGCTCAATCCTTTACTCTCCCTTCCCTCTCTTTTCTTTACTCCCTTTCTGCTTGTCCTTTTCCCACTTTCCTGCTTTACCGGTAGCTTAAGCTTATTTCCTTGTCAGACCCATGGGGGAGAGGACAACATGCTCCCTCCCCTACCCCTGTTACGCTACTGTCATTATTATCGCTATTATCAACAAAGTTTTGTATGGATTTGGTTATGGTAAAAAAGCAAAGGTTATAAATGCATTTAGACGTCAGTAACTCAATGGTTTTGCTACTGTGGACGTGTAGAATTGTACAACCATGGTCAATATGGTTTTTGGCGGTTTTCCGTTAATTTACCATAATCTACATTATACGAAAAGGTAAACTTTTGATTTTTTTTACCAATGACAGTGGATATAATGAGCTATTGTTTTCATGTATCAAAATCAATTTCTAAGCTTGTTAAGGATTTTTAATATTTTTCTGAAATCGAGTGTAAATCTTTTTGACTCACCCTGTATAGGGCGCTTGCACGGCAGGTCAATAGGTTATCTTGGCCAGCCTCCAGAACAACCCAAGCATGCATAGAATACAAAAGAATCACCTGCAGAAATAACTGAAATGTTCAGGTGAACCAGGTGCATGTATTGTATTCCTCTCATGCTTGGTTGATCTGGAGGGCAAACAAAAAGTCCATTCAACATAATTTAGCTCTGTGCAAGGGCCCTATATCATCAATCCATCACATAGTATTATCATTACTATCTCTTCTATCCAGTTTTAAGATATGATCATGCAGGAGGGTATTGTTTTCAATGATTTTATTCTGCTTTCTTACACTTTACTTTTTAAGGAGTTTGGTGCCTGGTCATTTGGACAATCAATTTCATCAGAATTTCAAGACTTAGTTGCAAGCATTTGACAAATCTTTATTATGATACTCGAGACCATAGTAGTTAGAAGGGGTCCTCAAGATAAAATCAGGTAATTTAATGGATTTGAGGCTTTTATTGTTATCTAAAATTGGTGGTGGTTAAATGGCTGACCAATTACACATAACTTATTGTGACTACACATTCAGTGATATGATAATGACCAATGTTAAAATAAATGTCAAATGTTGTAGTCACAATTATTGGGACTAGCTCCACGCATAGTGTCATGCGATGGGCAATGACACCTAAAGACCAATTGCGCAGTTGGTTTTCAACCCATTCGGGGAGGGATTCCCTGCGACTTCCCTTTGTTTCTCATCACGATTGTGACATCAGTCCACTCCTATACCGGCTATAGTCTAAAGGACCATCTGAAATGAATAAAGGTACAGTATACCAATCTATGTTATTAATTAGCCTGTGCATGACACTTTTCACATTGGTAGTCTAGGGATATTGGTAGCGGCGATCCTCACTCACTGCATCTCAGATACACTGTGAGCACACCCACGACGATGCCATACGATCGAGCTAAACCACGCCCCCAGGTCATGCAGGCCAGCCACGTACATTTTTCCAGTGATTGTTGTACTGGAGATCTGGGCGCTTGGCTTATCGTAAATGAAGACTTAACTAAAGCTTCGATTTTTTCACATTTACGGGCGCAAATTGGCAAATAGCAGAATTGTCAAAAGGTATAGCATTATTAGTAAGGTTTTCCTTCCTAATCACGTATATATTTTTAAAGATCAAGATCTTCAGAGGTGCAAAAATCAATCGACAAAGCGGCCGGATCACAGTGATAATGTGGGTGTGGGATGCCGAATTTTGTAATGTAGCGTTAATGTAGCAGACGACATTACCAGCGCATGGCCTACTCGGCTAAGTGAGTTCATGGTTTAGTTTAGGCCTGTACTTAAAGGCATTTAATAGATATTGATTACAATGGGTTTTATGGTGTGATTCAGGTGCAGGAAGTCGGGTGGGAGGTGGGTAGTGGTACTATTCATGTGTGGGGAAGGGATTTCAGTGTCATGGAGGAGGATGGGGTGTGCGGCGCCTGAGGGTGGGGCCTATGGCTAGATTTTTTGTGAATCATCAAAATGGGTGGAGGTGTGGGTAGGTTTGTGTTAACAGCTTCTGTATCCCCTTAATCCATCTGCTTAAAAAATCAGATTCTTGTAGCCTACTCACCTTTTGGGATACGGTCAATTTTTTTTGGGTTTTTCAATTTTCTTAATTATAGTGTTTTCAATCCTAAAATGTGATGCATGGTAATGGCTAATTTGTGGTAATAATTAACATTATTGCTAATAAAGACCTCTAGGGGGTCCTATTCCATGACAAATACAAAAAAAATGCCTCATCATTGTTTTTCGATGCCGGACATTTAATCAAAACAATTACAACAAGGCCTTCCTCCTCACTTTTTAAGAGGCCTTAAGTTATCATCTTGGCTTGAAAAGCCTGGGGATTTTTGCAAAATCCTGCAGATTTATACGTCCGCGTGTGTGTTTATTGTTTGTGTGTGTTTTTGTGTGCGTGCGTGACCCTGCGTGTTAGGTTTACTGGTTTGTGCTGTATCTTTGAAATTATCGTGAATTCTCACCAGAGTGTATCGCTTAATCTTGTAGTGTCTAAATTGTAAAAAGTTTATTTCTTGTCAATGTTGTTGTAGCACCCCCCAATTGACGCCCTAATTTTTGGCTCTTAATCTTGCCTGACTTTTGGAATATGCCATGGGCATTTACCTGATCCCCACCTATCATCCCCATTTCCTAACCCATTTTTTTTTTCAAATTTGCCTCCCAATAATCAAAGTCCATCATCTTGGGTGTACCACCTTGCTAGGTGATTACTTTTGGGCCCAAATTTTCACAAAATTTAAATTAAACAAGCTTCTTGAGTGTCAGGGGTGTCCTTGTTACACCACAGGCCAAACTTCCGGCACCGGGCCTTGCCACGGCACCATTCTAGATTGTGATGCCACCAGCAATGGGAACCTTCATGCCAGAGCTCCTACTTAATATATTTTTTGTCTACACACATGTAAGCACCATATCAATGACATTGTATTGTAAATAGTTATTAAGTTGTTGACATGACATTATTGTTAGTACATATCATGATGGGTTTTTGACTAATAATTGTTTATTGTCTTTCAAGACGATTAACACATACATTTGGAGGAGAATCCTTATCTTATACAAATTCTCGTTTCTAAGGTGCAGTTGGTCACATGTTGACTTTTATATTTTCAAGAGTACATAATAAGTTAGGTTCACTCTGCCCGTCATGCTCTCACTGTCAATATTGGTCACGTCAAAGTCTTAGTAGTGTGAATTATTTAACTGTAATATATGAACAAAGCATCACTATTTTGTTTGTTAGTTGATTTTAATGCCTAACCATTTAGATGCCTATACAATTGGGTTTTATTATATGTGACCCATAACAGTGCGACATTACAGATGCAAATATTAATTATTACAGTTGAGATTTGGTATAATGTAGTTTCTTAACATTTAATTTTCGGGCCACACCCTATGTCTTAGAGCATAATATTAAAGGCCACCAAAATTGAGTTATGCACACTGTTCAATGGTACCAAGGAGTGACCATGAGAAGGATAACCTTGCCACAACTACCAAGACTGGTCGAGAACATTGTTACTAATTAAAATACCAATCTCTCCACCTCACTGCTTGAGTATTCTTTTGGTAGTGCTGTGCTATGGTTTTGGGACCATGATCAAGACTTGCTAGTTTTGTCTAACATTGTGGTAGTTCCAAATGAAACTCGCACTAGCTATACTGCCTTTCACAAGTTCCTAGCAATCAACCTTGTCGTTAACTCTCTATGTGCATAAGCAGTTGTCAGATTATTTAGGGTCAGATCCAGTCATAACAAATATGTTTTTGGTATAGAAAGCCCACAATGCTTACCAAGTAGACCTCCATAGCCAGTGTTATGATTCTCCCATTGATGCTTTCGTCATGAAGTTGTGGATCTGTTAAGTTATGTTTGTTTTGTGGAATTAGACAATATGATATGGAGTAAATATGTTCCAAATGTTATTGGTAGCCAGTTCAATTCATTTTTGCTCTTAAATTTAATCCTTCCATTTGTTTATTGTGTTAATTAGGCCTCCTATCATTCTGATATTTGGGAAACCCCAAAGGAGAATTGAATTCCTATTTTTGGAGTAATTTATCACTATCACATTTGCTATTGTCTCCCTTCTAAGGGTTAATTATTACAAATCATCAATTAAAAGGTATGGCTTGGTTATGAGATGATCATACAGTATATAGAACTGCTACCAATATTTCCTTTTATGAAAAGTCCAACACTCTGTTATGTCTCTAAATATCATCTTAACACGTTTATGTGATGAATGTTGGGCCTTTATTTAACCTTTTTGATTCAGGGATGTTACCAAATTTACTCCTGACTTGGAGTATTCACAGTTATGATTTTGGACTTGTGGTTCTTATAAATAATGGTCCTGTTAATTCTACATGCATATTAAACTAATGCTCAGAACTTTAGAATAGAATGAGCGGCTGATTATTACTTTTATTTTGATTCTTAATATTTAAATGCAGATCCTTAATTATACAGTTATTATCTTTGCAAACACGCTTCTTAGTACGGTCCCTATTTTGAGTTGATTTGTTTATAACTTAGTAATACTTTAGGAAGTGTTCATGATGTTTAGCAATTTATTTTGCTTGTTATTTGGAAACCTTTGATTCAGTTAAGTTCCCAATTACTTGCTGAGTATCACCTGGACTTATTGGGATTGTAGATTGAGAACAATCTAGTAAATTACTGATGCTATTTGCAAGCCACTACATTGTTTAAACCGTCGTCCCCGAAATGCTTGTAGGCTTTCAGAAACGTTTGAACTTGGTGACAAGGTTTGACGTTGGCACGGTCTTAAGCGTGTTGTATTTGACACTTTGTATTATTGTTTATCTATCATATTACTTTTGTTTACCATTTGTTTATATTATTTACAAATTTACAATTTGAGGTGTTAGATGTAGTGACTTGTATATGCCTTTTGGATTTAGTCTTTTATTAAAATTGGGTTATGAAACTGCTGACCCAAAAATTTTTCGTAGATGTGCTGCACCACAGTGTACCTGCATGCCAGAGGCTCCTACTTAAGATAATATTTTGTACTACACACGATTGGACAAACCCATGGTCACTGTCATCTTGAAGCTTAGGGCTCGCACAGCACACGCATGCCGTGCACCTGATGGTGTAAGGCAGCCACCACAGCAGTAGTGGACCACGGTGAACTTGTTGAGTTCCTCTTCATTATGACAATGAACTGCCTGTATGACAGTTGTGCTGATTACAGGGTAACTGTGTTAATCCACGTGGAGAGTTTCTCGTAGCAATGTTTGGGTGGCTCTTAGTACACAATCTTAGCGTGGGCGTGGACGCCCCTTCAATCAGATTTGAACTCAGGTTTCTGAACTTCATGTGTCGAACCATTGATTTATGCGCCAAGGACTAATGCGATGGACGCTTGCGCGGCAGCACGCGATGCGCGTACTAACCTGTAGCGTAGTTTGGTATGTAATATGGACCTAATATAATATATATATTTGTTGCAGTGATACCCAATTCCGAATGCTGCTTACTAATTGTTTGTATTTAGGACTCAACTTTCGAACCCGCCCCTCCTTGCCCTCCTGTGGCTTGCGAGTGGGTACATTTTGATAATATAATAACACAATTTTCATTCATCGGAATGGGAAGTGAGGTTTCCTTTTGCCAATGGCCGTACAAATAGTTGTCAAATTTGGACTTTCCTTTCACTAAAAATTGGTTTTTGTTTTGTAACCACCCCCCCCCCCACAAAAAAGAAACTATTTTGTTTGCAGCTCTCACTGGTGTTTGCGCCCATTTTAAGACAACCCCTTTTTGCTCCCATTTTAAGAAAACCCCTTTTTTTTGTCCCTTTAAGTACATTTCATTGCATGAAAAAACTCGGATATTTTGTCAACATTTCAGATGTACATGTTAGCACTTATGTTACCACGTTGTGGGGGGTTCTATTGGACCCCCAACATTTGTTTTTACTCTGCCGCCCCCACTCCCTCCCCCGGCAATAACGGAGTGCAAACCCTCGGTCAATTAAGTGCAATTAAACCAGTGGCGACGTCTAAATTGGAATTTCTTGGCCACCCTCCCCCTGGGCACACTTGGTTCGTTTTTTATTATGTAGTTACCCACCCCAACCCCGACCAGCGAAAAATAATTGTTTTGTACCGATCGATATAAATTACCGGGACCATCAATCATGGCGTTAGATGTCAGTGCCGGAAGATTCACGCATAAAATAGCAAGTATAATGCATATATCGCTTTTGGATCTTCCGGGTGACTCGCATAGGTCTGTAACTATTACTATTTATGTACTATTATGATATTCACAGCAGTAGCAGGCTGAGAAACATGAGTATACAAATGAATACCCTTGTGTTTGTGCAGAGCTGAATTGGTTGCTGAATGTTGGAACATGCAGCAGACGGTTTTTCGAAGTTCAGAATCCATTCATGCATTGCGCTTGCGTGTTGACCCTGTCAATCTCGTGTATGGCATGAATATGCAACAGGAATGCGGCCGAAGTGTTTCCAAAAGTGGTCGAACAGATTAGTGGTCGAGCCCCTTACCCCATGGACGTCACAAAGAGCAGGTCCATTTGAATTTCCCATTTAGCGTGATTAGCGTTAATTAGTTCGGACTCTGGCACACGTGTGAGAGGACCCTGGTTGCACGTTAAGGCTTGGACAGATCGATTTCCTCCATAAACATTGCAAATTTGTGCAGAAACCAGGTAACCTTTGACTTTCATTTAAACTGTGTTCTGCTTTGGGAGTCAGTCTCTTTCTAATGACTACTTTCAAGTATTATAACAGGCAATTGTAATTTTATTTTTCCTAGCTACATTGTGCATGTAAATTTTTTTAAGTTCCATGCACCAGTGCATTGTCAATTCTAAAATTGTAATTGAAGAGCCTGACATGTATGTTCAATATGGGTAAAACACAGACCATTTTTCAGAAAATGCAAACCAAACAGTGTAACAGAGCGTCGCAACAAAGTTGAATGGAAAGCTACTTTCCACATGATGTAACCTCAGGTCTTACGTTACTTTTATCACTGACATTATCGTTATCTCTGACCTAGGTTACACAGATGTCGTAGTTCGTAATCCATTTAACAGTGTGGTGTGAAAAAAGTAATTCTCACAACTCCAAATTACCCACCGCTTGTGACGTACTATCCGATGCTCTATCAAAAAATCAGCTACGGACGTGTTTCTTGCATGTATGCTAGTTTTCCTTTTGCCATTCGATGTCAAAATCTGACGTGTTCGTGGTTCAATTACTTTAACATTTTTGTCGATATTCCCTTGTAGCTGATGTGAATAAATCTCGCCATGTTTATAATGTCCATATTTTACGCATGCGCTTTTGCACCAAGACTTATCGATGTCTTGCATTAAAACTATGGATCGATTATTCATGACGAATAGCCATCGTGTCTCTATTCCATCATGGTTACAACAAGACGTTATCCGACATTTAGCGCGCGCTAGATGTCGTCTCATCAAGCATGTCAAAAGACTAATGTTTGTTATTGTGCCAAAGTAACAAACAAACCATGTTTCCCACCACTGACCTTTACTTTGACATCTTGCCACCCTGCACTTTGATTTGAGACTTAGACTAAAAACGTAAGATCGCATCCTGCTAAAAATCAACACAAATTTTGATCATTTAGTGTGAGTCAATGAAAAACAGGTCCAACAGTTTGTAGAGTATGTCAAGATAAAAGTGAGTCACGTCGGGGGGTGTTTAATTAGGACCATTTTGGAGTGATTTGGGTGAGATTTATAATTGAAAACCTAAGGATGTTAAAACAAGTACAGACTTTGGCCATGACTTCGCGGGTTCGTTAAAGTAATAACAGCAGTGAATGTACAAATCAACCCGAAGTCATGCGCAGCAGGACTAAAGGAAAGCCACAATACGCTGTGTCCCTTATTCTCAATCTGTAGTTCGCACACGAAGCATATCCAACTACAGATTGAAGTTTCTCGATCAAAGCGTTATGGAACCCTAGTTCCAATATTGTACCTTAATGGCACACTTAATTTGGACACTTGTGTGCATAAGTTACAACTGTCCTGTGGAGTTCCAATGCCATTTAAGATTTGAGATGTTTTGAGATGTATATTTCCAAATAAAAAGAAAAATAATGTTTCTTTTTTGACTACATAGCATCTCGAGAGTCTGTAGAATAATTTGTCTTACCAATTTGTACCCGATGCTACAATTTGTTCCCAGGAAAATTTCATGTCAATATGTACACGGTGCCAATTTGGCAGCCCACATGTAGAACACAACAGGGCAAGTTGCCCGGAAAAATTCAATAATGTAATTTTAAATCGGAAAAATGTTAATCAAACCTGATCAGATACTCTCAAGATGCCTACAAATATAACGTTTATTGCAATATGAATATTTTACATGTAAGCCCTTTGCAGCTGTAAAGTTAGAGCAGAAGCTCTCTGTGTATCTTGCTTAAATGGCACTTTCACTACACACAACTCGTCCTGACTAGATAGTTCATGAAACACAGCCATAACAAAGTTAAGACTATCTAGTCATATCATCGGGACTATACGGAACCGTGATACTAGTCTATGATGGCATGAAGACTGAATAGGATTGATCTGTTTGCCACAGTGTGTTGGAGGTTGAATTAGCCAGTGGTTCACAACAGCTAGCTTTGGCTAGTGCTGGGGAATAAGCCCAGCCTTGTATGAAAGTTATTTCTTGATTGAAACATGACATCATTCCCTTATCATCAGCAAATGAAATTTACAAACTGACAAATGATCAAATCCAATTTGAACCATGTTGAATGACAAATCATAGCCACGATAGTACCATTGGGCTGCTTTTAAGCATCAATATAGCCATAGTTTTTCAGTCACGCAGAAAGTACCATCAAGCTGATTAGAAGCAAAAGCAAAGCTCAGGACCCCTAATTGGAATCATTATGCTAGACGCCGAATGACGGAGTTCCCAAATTTTGCACCCTTGTTACATTTTCTACGTACCATTGACCAAGCATATTCAAGTTATCAACAGCATACTTTTGCACAATAATTGGATTAATCGCTAACCTACCTTCATAATACTGCATTAATTCTGAGATTTAATGGCAAGATAAAACACCAGTATAATTCTTTAAAAATCATAAATCCCACTTCGCTGGATTGACTTAGCCTGCTTGACACTGACACTCGTTTGCAACTATTTTGTATCTGGCAGAGGCCTACATATTAATTAACTACAACAATTCATCTTTTAACATGAAGTGCCTGGCTCATCACAACATTTTTTCTTATTGGATTGAAAAAATAGCTATTTACTTTTGGAACTCTTACTATATATTCTGTTCCTCAATATTGAAAGCAGACAATATTATTGAGTGGATTTCCTGAAACGTATAGAAAAAAGTAATCATCAACAATTCCTCCTGATTTTCACGATCCTCCTCCTCCTCCTCTCCTACTCCTCTTCCTCTTCCTCCTCGTCATCATCATCATCATCATCATCATCATCATCATCATCATCATCATCATCATCATCATCATCATCATAATCACCATCATCATCATCACCATCATCACCATCATCACCATCACCATCACCATCATCATCATCATCATCATCACCATCACCATCATCACCATCATCACCATCATCATTATCATCATCATCATCACTATCATCATCACCACCAGTTAGGGCCGCGGTTTCAGGCCTGTAGCCGGGAGAAGGGAAAATTATCACTTTGTAGGGTACAAAAGTTTTGAATAGAAGAAGCATTTGGCTCTGCCACAAAAAAGTTGCTTTTCAAAAGACACTTCAGATATCAACACACACTCCATTTTTCCAAAAACTACGTTTCAGACAAAAAAGTGGCACTTTGCAGTATAATATGGTCTACAATTAACCAATTGTCAATTTACAACAACGATTTCATTTCCTTTTAATTTTATTCATTGCAGTCTGAACCTGTTACTCCAGATCACACACACACAAAGTATCCAGCCGTTTTTGAATTAGATGTAAGCTAGGAATTTGATACATGTACTGATGCATAGGTATTGTCAGTACCATATGTTGCCATGGTAACAACCTCCAGATCGAAGTTCAAGAGAAAATAGGGATGTTTTGATGTTTTAAAATGTCACTGACAAAATAAGAAAACGTGTTGAAAATTTTAAATTTAAATATTTCTTTGGCTTTCAGGACACTCCCTCTGTTAATATCTGAATTACAGTTTTGAAGTTTTAACTACTTAGTACTGAATTACAGTTGTTGAATCCCGGGTGTTGAATGAAGTTCTTTCAAGTAGCAATAGAAGGGACACTCCCACTAGTTAAAAGTTATGGGGGGTCCATAATGCCCAGGGGGGACAAATTACCCCACCTTACACTAAGTGGTACAAACTATACACATTTTTGGAATATGACTAGATGGACAATATGGCATACATTTCAACTTGATTGGAACATTTTGACCCCTGTGTAACCTTAAATTGACCCCTATTAGCATTGATAGAGAGTATTGGTCTGTACCTACCCATGAACCAAAGCTTTCAACTGATAATGAAAAGTGATTAAAGAATAAAGTAAAATTCTTGGAAATTACGATCTTGCTTAAGGCGTCCATATTACCCCACTTTACCCTACGAATCAATGATTCGGAGTTATAGGATAAAAATGACTAAAATGGTAACAAATGTCAATCTCAATTTGTACAGGGGTCAACATTTAAAGTTAAACCGATTCTATTTTAAATACTTGCAAATTATTGCCTGAGGAAAGAGGACTCCCGAAAAGTATAGTTTTGATTATGTTAAATGTTTACTTACCGGGATAAGGGTCAAAGAAGGCCAACGCCAATTGGATTATGTTGCCCTGGCCCTATGACTTGCGCATATAATATGATAACTATGCATTGCAGATGCTACTGACAAACTATTCCGTCTTTTGACACGTTAAGCTATAGATGAACAACTTCTTTCATTTTTTTACCAAAATTGGAGCAACTTCTGATTTTGACCCCTGTGTACAAATGGAAATTGACCTTTTTTAACCATTTTAGCCATTTTACCCTCATGATAACTCCAAACCCAATGGTCATAGATGGTACACACTATAAATGTGTGGAATCCTTATTAGACGGACAATATGGCATACATTTCAACACGATTGGTGCATTTTAAAAGTTTGGCCCTATTGAAAAAGTGACACCACAATTTGAGGATACTAACTACCTATAGCATTTATATAGAGGGTCCATACTAATAGTGCAGGAGCATGGACCCAGGTCAAACATCGTCGTTTACCCCCACTACAAAAAAAGGTTTGACACCTTTGGTAGTTAGTATGGACCCTCTGTATCAATGCTATAGGTATATAGGTATAGCACTCTCAAATTGTGGTGTCACTTTTTCAATAGAGGCCAATTTAAGGTTACACAGGGGTCAATCAAACTTTTAAAATGCTCCAATCATGTTGAAATGTATGCCATATTGTCCGTCTGGTCATAAGGATTCCAAAAATGTATAGTTTGTACCATCTATGACCATTGGTTTGGAGTTATAGGGTAAGAATGGCTAAAATGGTAAAAAAAAGTCAATTTCCATTTGTACAGGGGTCAAAATCAGAAGTTGCTCCAATTTGGTAAAAAATGAAAGAAGTTGTTCATCTAGATTATTGTGTCAAAATAAGGAATAGTTTGTAGCATCTGTAATGTTTTGTATCATCAACGTTTAATGTTGCCCCCTGTACAAATTGAGATTGCCTTTTTTTACCATTTTAGTCATCATAACTCCAAAACCAATGGTCGTATGTGGTATGGTACAAACTATGCATTTTTGGAATCCTTATGACCA
>JAMKCH010000025.1:0-42412 GCA_023653785.1 Ophioderma brevispina
AATTGTCTAACTTTCAACTTTCATGAAAATAAAATTGAAATCCTAGCAGTTTGTTTCTGAAGAAATCAGCTTGGCTCCACTTGGACCCCCTTATGCACCAATGGGACAGTTGGTGACAAAATTATTTTCTGCATATATGTGACCTGGTGGAGTGATGGTTACATATGCATGTAGACTTACGTAAATACAAATGATAAATGTTTCATTATAACTAATTACATGCTCATATATAAATAACCTAAACTAGGTTAGAAATCCATTTCCATGAAAAAAAAAACGGTCCCAAATAGGTTGTCCAATTATGTGGTCGAATGTCCCCAAGTAATCCTTGAGTGTCTTTTGACCTCATCTGTTACCTGACATAAGACTCCTTGTCTAAATGTATAAGCTAGTTTAATTTGAATTTGATGAATCATTGCATTAAAAAGCTAGACAACATTTTAACCAAAGGTGTATTTGTTACCAAAAGTTTGACAAACTGGCACACACATGAATTGTGCATCCATAAGGCAGTTCTCAAACTACTACAGTTCCTGCAAATAAATCATGGCCAGCATGGAACACTTGATACGTACGTAGCAACGCGGTAATGTTTTTAGTTAATTAAACCAAAGTTTTAAATCCGGTTTTGTCCCTGCTAACGGGGGTGGCCGGATGCACCTCACACTCAGCAATACTGTGTGAGGATTTATTGGAGCAAAAGATAATTGACCGGATGCCCTTCCTGACATCAATCCACAGTTTTCAGTGGTGGGCCTAGCCTTTGGGCAACCATGCCCACCATGCAAGGCAGCATGTGCTGGATGGCCGCCATTAGCTCTCCAGAGCTGACGCCCTTGTAGGTAGATCTTCTTTTTCATCCTACCAGGGTAACCAGCTACCCTCCTCATCAGATTTTCTTTCAAAAAAACACAATGGGGTGCCGGTTTAGCTGCCAACAACTCGGCCAGTAGCAGGCCCTCATAGGAAACCTGGCCTGACACATAATGTATGGGCATATTTTACGCAGCTCTGTAAATGAGGCAAGCACGTACGCTGTGTCTTACGCTGAACGCTGTATGTACACGGCAGGTGTCTAATACGCTGGCCACGATTCTTCTGCGGAGACTGTAGTGTTGCTTGCTTTTGCAATCCACCTTTCTTTCAGTGACCTTTAACCCTCCCATGACATGCAAGTCTATTGTGCACCTTGGACCTGAGTTTGGTGGCAATTGGGAGTTAAGGTGTCAATGCATGAGCAATTTGAAAAAGGTTAAAACTCTAAAATCACCAAATCCTATGGCACTGAGTGAGGGAAAACAAAAGTCCCGGATGTAGCAATTGCATCATCAAACAAAGACATAAATGGGAATGAAATCACTGACCAGGCCTGCGACACCATCATAGTGTGGTATCCCCAGTGATGGACTTGGGCCCTTGGTTTGAGACTGACCCAAATTTCCCACTTTTCTGCTTTCCCTCACTCTCTCTCAGGACATGGCTACAAACAGATGGGCCATAGGTTTAATAAAAGCGCTTTTCCCATACATTAACCTTAGTGCCACCAAATCCTTCAAAATCCCATGGCACTTAGTGAGAAAATGCACTAAGTCCTGGATGTAGCGATTGTGTCATCATGGGCACAAAATCGCTGGCCAGGCCAGTACACCATCATAGTGTACAGGGTGTCTCAGAAAGAATGTTACCCTCCAGAAACGGCCATTTTTGCTTACTTAATCAATTCTTATCCTTGTTTTAGCTTTATGTTATGAAAATATGTACTTTGTTGAACATATGGTAAAAACAAGAAAGAAAACGGTGAAAAAATAACCAAACAATAATTATTTCCCTAAAAATGATGCAAATCTACTTTGTCCACGGCTAGCAATAGTAGAGAAACATGTACATTGTATTTCTTATGGATTTGAGCACACGTAGTCCTCAGATTTAATTAATTTGTTCATAAGTAATGCCTAAAAGCACCTGAAACATGCACTTAATTTGTTCTTTAGAATGAAATGACCTAAATCCCCTCACCCGTCTCCCATCATAATGCAAACGTGAATTTGGTTAAAGCACACTTTTCAAATAATGGCACTGGCGTGTGGCTCTACAATGGCATATTCTACTGAACTGATCTTGCCGATGGGTTAAAGGACCATCGTTCATCGTTAATGGGTAAACGTTTTCCCTCAATGTAGGGTTCCTAGTAAGATGGCAATCAAGGGGAACAGAGAGCATGGCAAGACTCTAAAAAGGTGCAAGGAAAGAGATATGGTCGTCAAGGAACATGACAATCAGTCGCAAATAATGCTGCAGTGCGTAGAGAACTGAACCATAAACTCTAAAACCAGCAATGGGCCTTGGGATTTGAGAGTATTATTGGCCAGAAGGGTCTTAAACATTTTAATGTCGAAGATATTTGCATCCACGGTTTCATCTGCTAATGCTAGCCATGGACAAAGTAGGTTTGCATCATATTTAGGGGAATAGTCATTGTTTGGTTATTTTTTCACCGTTTTATTTCTTGTTTTCACCATATGTTCATAAAAGTACATACTTTCATAATATAAGGCTAAAACAAGGATAAGAATTGATTAAGTAAGCAAAAATGGCCGTTTCTGGAGGGTAACGTTCTTTCTGAGACACCCTGTAGTATCCCTGGTGATGGGCTTGGGGCATTAAGGGACCCTGGTACCTGGTTTGAGACCGACCCAAATTTCCCACGTTTCTGCTTCCTCTCTCCCGCTATTCCTTCATCTCTCTCCCGGACACATACATACACACATGCAGAATTTGGATTAGTATGTGCTATAACAAGCAGATGTTTCTACTCAGTGGCGTACCGATGCAGTCGTCCCAGAGGGGCAAAATTTCCAAATCGTCCCGCCAGAGGGGCAAAATTCATAAATCGTCCCGGTGCTTTGCTCCACTGAGGTCTGAACTTGACGAAATGCGCATGTAGCGCGCGAAAATCTCCAAATTTACTTAATTTTGCCCAAACTTAGGCTGAAATTGGTCGAAATTCCCCGAAAAAGAGGGATGAAAATGTATCTTTTGGTCCATATCGTCCCGCTTTTTCGAGCCAGAGGGGGCAACTTGCCCCCCCGGTCGGTACGCCACTGTTTCTACTCCCTCTAGCTATACCTGTGCTTGTCTGTTGCAGTTTTGCTCCAATACATCCTGCAGGTCCAACGTATTGTCAGCTGCTGCTATGCTGGGTCTGAAATCAAAAAACAAACTTCAGTAATCATTAGTGTGACAATAATAAACCTAATGCATTACAGGAGTAAAATTTTAAAGGGGGTGTGGTATGATATGCAGTCTCAAACCAATACAAAAATGAATATTTTTACATAATTCTGTTATTAGTATGTGTCGAACGATGTTAAATGATAGCTGAGCTAGCTGAAGATTGACAGAAAGAAAGAAAGCTAGTGAAACAGAACACAGTTTGATGCTGTGCATCAGCTGTGTAAATAAAGTATCCCATATTTAAAATTTGGGCTCTAATCACTGGAACTGTGGCATTGTTCAGATCGGAGAAACTAGAACCCTAATGGTGACGTAGATAACATGACAAAAGTACCACTAACCATGTGTTAGTTACGTTGATAATTCAACCAAGCCAAAAAGCTGAAATCTATGGCTAAATATCTTATTTTAGACTCTACTGCATTTTTTGGAAGAATCACATCAAATCTCTTGCTATTCAAGGTAGATATCTTGAGTTACTTTCTCTAGAGTCCAAATGTGTTCAATGGTATGGTATTTTTTTCAACCATTCCCAAATTTCTCGTTAATTCGGTTACTGACTCCCTCAACATGAAGACTAATAATCTCAAATTTTCATAAATTATGCAAATAGATACTTAATTAGCATATTTTACGCCCAAAATCTAATCAGGTCGAGAATTCATCAACCCGCTTCTTTCCACCAAGTTACATCATTGCTGCCCTTACGGAACTCCAGATAAATCGTATACAACGTGGGTTAACATTTTTATCACAGACGGACAAACGAACGGACGGACGCTGATCATTTTATAGTCCCCGTTCTGAACTCGTTCGGCGGGGACAATAATATCATCAAAATTGCCCAATTGGAACTTACCAAATCTGAAAAAAACTTCAAAATCATTCATGATATTCCAGGTTTCACAGATTATGCTTCTGGGACTACTATATTCCAACAGACTGTTCCCAAACAAACCTCATCCCAGACCTCTGCATCTATTGGGAGGGGTTACCCAAACTTGTTATCTTAGAGCTTTCTATACCATTCAAGCAGAATATTGTCCAACGCCACACTTACAAATCAAACAATATGATTCAATAACTTCTGATATTCAGAATAATGATTTTGGAGTTTCCTACTTTGCCATTGAAATAGGATTCAAGGTTTTATCTCAAAGGACATTCGTCTAGAACTCAAGAAATTTCTTCAATTGTCATGAACCTATATCATTGAAAATGTTAGAGGGGAAAATTGCAAAACTTGCTGTCATTAATCATACGTGCAAACCATGGGAGGAATGCAATTATGGTACCACATGATAATCACCTAGGTTAAAAAAAAAAATTGGCTACTGGTCCGCCTTTTTGTTAAACTTACTTGTTCTTGTATTTTAGTAGTCTTTTTAATGTAGTTTTTTATTTCATTCTCTGATTGACCAATAATAAGGTCTGTCCTGGGCATTTTTTAGTTTTTCTCCTTTATGGTGTTTCTCTTTATATGCAAAAAAGTGATACAAATTAAATGACAGAGGGCCAGTATAGCATGAAGAAATGATCAACTTGCACCTGTTGGGTTGGTTTGTTTAAAAATCAAAAATCCATCATCTAAACCCTTAAAGAGCGTAACACTTTACCATGATATTGAGACCCAAAGATATTTGAAAAAATAAGCAACATAAAAAATTCTAAAAATGTGTGATGATATATAAAATTTGTTAAAGGTGCTTGTTCCGATTAGTGTATTTGTGTTTTCTATTATAGAGACGGCCTGGAACTTGCACATACACCCCATTCAAGTAACGTGGGAAACAAACTTGCGGTTTTGATGGTAGACGCAAAATGCAGTTGCAACGCCCTATTCCATACGTGCTATATTGATGGTTAACCACTAAAACGGTGGTGTTTTGTTTATTATCTTGGGAATGAAATGGAATTTGGGGGCTCAAATTTCAAGACGACAATGAGAAAAAAATATTGGCTTTCATTCATATCCAAATCGATACTACCTTCCGGGTAAATAAGGGGGGGTCCCCAATGGACGATCGGAACATGCACCTTTAAGGACCCTTATATAAATATGTTTGAAAAAGTCGCCTTTATTTATTATATAATATTATATTGAAATGAATAATGGAACCCAGTATTAACTTTAATGTTATTTTCCCACAGAGGGCTGGTGATGTAAGCTGGGCCTTCAGATTTGAACCAGTGATCCGTCACAAGACAGTACAGATGCATACATTCTTACCACAACGACATGTGGCTAAGAGGTAGTAGAACAATAGGTCCCAACTACATTCATTGCATCCTAGGCAGATGCATCAAAGTGTTTGGCTTAAATAACAAGTTCCTATGTGGTTTTAGTACCAGGTATGTTTCTACAAACAAAAAGGAACCATCAAGCACCCTTCTATTTCACAAGAGAAAAGAGTAAACATACAATTAATACACATTGAAAAGGCTTTCATTAGGTTTCCAACACCGAAAAAAATCTTTTCAAAAGGACACATATTGACCGAGTTATGGACGGTTTGAAAATTTGTACCACTTTCATTTTAACCACGGATTGGTTACTGTCTAAGCTTCTTTAGACAATACACCTTCTCCAAGACATTCTTTTGTTTATGGTTTCTTTTGGTATTTTGGCAACAAAGATAAGTTCTGATATTAAAAAGGTTGTTTCAAGTATTAGAAATCTCAAAGGTCCCTTTGCTTCATTCTCTTCCCTTTACTGCAATGCATGCCCCACTGGATCACTCAAAGACCATGAAGATGGATGCAAGCTTGCGTTATCTTTCTACAATAATAGACTTCTAATCTTCTTGTCCGCGGAATGCCGCAAGACAGTGGTTCTTCTTATTGCGAAGTTTGCAAGTTTGCTGGTGGTTCACTCTTTAATGTTTCCCCAAGGGCGAAGTCTAGCGATCCTCGCAACAGAATAACCGCATCCGACAGACCAAGAATTGATTAGAAGTCGATTATTGAAATGGAAAAGATAACGCAAGCCTGTATCCGTCTTGCAGAGCAAGCGCAGTAAAGAAGATGAGGCAACTGGAAGTTCTAATAATGTGAATCACTTCAAATTCAGACTGACTTTTGTGCAAAACAAAAGAAACCATAAACAAAAGAATGAGCTTGGAGAATGTGTATTGTCTATGGAACTGAAACAGTAACAATCTGTGGTGATAAATGAAAAGTGTACCAATTCCTGCTCGGCCATACTCACCAATATTCATCCTATTGGAACGCTTTTTTCGGCGTCAAAAACCTGAAGAAATGCACTTTTCAGCATGTAATTTAGATGTATGTTTTACTTTTCTCTTCATTAAATAGAGGGCGCTTTGAGGGTCTTTTTTTTAGACACCCTTAAAACCTACATTTGTTCCCTGGGGTTAACAAGATGGATTAGAATGCCCTAAAATATGCTACAGATCATATACATAGTTTTAAGTAGCAATAGACATTTCAAATAACATCGGAAACATTCTCGGTAAAATACACATGTGCAATGAGCATCCTTAACTCTGGGTGGTACATTCCACAGCGCTTATCATTGAACACCATTATTCAAAGGCGAAATATGCTTAAGTGCTGTTCCCACCATTGCATGTGAAGACCTTGTATGACACTTATCGGGGGTCATCAGGTTCGGGAATCTTTGTTTTGAAAAGGTCTTTACCATTGATTGAATAGAAAATACTTTTAGGGAGTTTTCGTAATCTGACCCATCTGACACACTTATGAATTTGGAAACCGTAACAGAATATACCCGTGCTTTATTCCGTGAAGGGTTTCCGAATTCATAGTGTGTCAGAAAAAAGTGTCAGATGGGTCAGGTTACGGAAACGCTCATACTTTTATATTTCAATGTTCAACCTACCTGCTCATGCCTGGGAGATTTCCCCAGAAATAGCGGGCTCTGTGGGCTGGCGACAGGTCCTTGGCATCAATGAAGATTGGGTGACACTGAAAACAAATACATAAATGGTATTTCTTTACAGTTACTGTCTGCAAAAGTAAATGTTATCTGTAAAATGTTCAAGAATATGCGACATGATCCGACACTATTTTCCAAGATTGTGAAAGTATAAGCAAGAAACTTGCAGTCAATAAAAGTTTTTAATTATATTTATTATATTTAATAATATTTAGCAAAAAAAACCTATACATACGTTGGTTTGGGTTTTTAGAAAATGAGCAAAGTAATATGCCAAAATGTTTTGTTGTTGTTTTTAACCCTATTTTTTTCTGACAATTAAAAAAGGGCCAAAGATTGGGCTCATTAAATAGGGCTACACAGCAAAAGTTGACTCCACATACTTGAATGCATGGGTATGTGAGACAACCTTTCTTTGCCTTATCTTGCATGGAACACTAACCAAGAGTCTAGCCATCTGGTCACATAGTAAATAAACTGCGAGGGTTCATACGTGAGTAAGGGAACACAGCTGTTTTTAAGTCATTTATTATGACATACATGTACTTAGAATTTAAAAAAAATAATATCAAGAGATTTGGATTGTTTGTAATATTACCTACACCATGTGCAAATTTTAGGAATTTAATAATGCACAAACATTTTTTTCTTAAAATCTATAGTTTTACACTATTCCTATGGAGATTTGGGTGATAGAGGGCACTCTAACATGCAACTAATGACCTTTTATAGGCCAAGAAGGTCGTAAGTGCAATAGCTGTCATGTGATACATCTGTGTGCTGCCATGTATTAGAATAACTCTAACTTAATCTTTCCTTGAGTCAGTGGCTCTTGAAAGGGTTCTTCAGACGACTTGCCGGCTGAAGAACCATTTCAAAAGTCACTGACCAAAGACTTGGCCTAACCCTAGCACAGCTAAATCTCACCAAAACTCACTGTGTTAATTGAGAAAAATGCACACGTCATCAAACCAAGACTCATATGGGCACGAAATCGATGGCCGGGCCAGCGACACCGCCGTAGCGTGCTATCCCGGGTCATGGGCCCGAAGGGCCCTGAGTTCGAATCCCACCCGAATTGCGACTTTTCTTGTTCCCCTCTTCCCTCACTCCTTCAGTTCCTCCCGGGAGATAGGCTAGAAACCGACGTCAGGGTTAGGGTTATTAGTATGTTTGTTGAGAATTTCTGACAAATGGCAGCTATTGCACTTTCGACCTTCTCACACTCCACCCAACGATGCGGGAAGATTCCTGCCATGGATTTTTTCTGGGTTTTTTTTACAGGGTTGTTAGGCTCTAAATTAAATTGCATGCATCTAAATATCAGTTGTCAAAATTGTGTCACCAGTGCTTCAAATTGTTTTAAAAAATAATAGACAATTTGCAAAAGACCAAACAGCTGTGAGCACATTATGAGTTATTCTGAGGATAAACTTTTTAAATTTGCACTACATCATTTGTACAACACCAACCGAGAACATTCCAGAGGCTAATGTGACAAAGAAGTTAAAAATATACTAAAAACTAAATTTTAAACTAATTGACTGCTATTCAGTGCATTTTGGATCTGGAATTTGTAGCTAAGTTGTGATTTTCTATACGAAGGACTGATTTGAGCTTAGTTATTTCACACAGTAATTAGTATATGGATAAGCATTATGTAAGTGCAAAAAACATGATTCGCTTGAAAACTGAGTGCGCCCTCATTGGGAAAGCTCTGAGTCAGCCTTTAAAAAACAAGATTGTAATTTGATAAATTGCTGCCAAATTGTTTCTTCACACATGTTGACGTCTAGATTCCAGAATTGTGACCGAGTTACATGGACCAGCCAAACAGGAGTGATAACAGCCAATACTGGATCTTAAGGAGACACAGCGATATTTCCGTGAAGAAGCGCCCCCATTTTTTTTTTAATCCATGTTTTATGCATATTTGGAATGCTTACTAATGTATTAGGTCACGAAGTGAATAAGCCGAATGCGACTTTGTATTAAGATGACTTAGAATTTTCTGTTGCGCACAACAGAAAAATCAAAGCATGTTTTTCAATGGGGATGATTACAATAGCAGGCAAGTTCAAAACACATTTTTATTGATGTTTATACTCGTTTGTCCAACAAACCTTCGAAACGTTCTCAGTAGGTGTTCTACAACTGATCAAAAGCAAATTGAGAAAAAATTGTATCCTCAAAAAATTTCTTCCTGTCCCTTTAAGATTGTGATTGATATAACTGCACCACCACCACCACCACCACCACCACCTGTGTTAATTACACCAGTAACCCCCCAATTTTGTTTTTGGCTAAAAAAAAGGTTACGTCCAAAATTTCAGTTGATTCTGACTTTGCATTTTGACGTTATGAACAAATGTTTGTTTGATCACGTTTACGTGGATATGTCGTGCGTTAAAAATACAAATTATTATTATTATTATTATTATCACGGTGCCCCATGGGCCACTGTGTTGTAATTTGTCCGTTTATGGAGAGAAAATACAAAATGATGCATTTCTTTAAGTGTAAATCAAATTTGCAAGTCAGATTATACACATGCTATGCTTAGTCCAATGGTCCAGAAGATATAAAATCTCAACTTTTTTTTAGGTAAGTCGGGGTTGAGGCTGTGGATCATGAAAAGCCTCTTTTAATGTTGATGTATCTTTTCATAAAGCAGAACCCGCACTAGGAATAACACCTTCACATGTGACTCTTTTATCATGTGTATTCCCTATAAAGATTGTCCCAATAAAAACTATACAATCAAACTAAAAATTATAAAAAATATAAACTGCATTTCTGTGAGATATTTTGACTCTATTTATTAGACCAGTTCCTAAGCTAAATCCTCGCTTTTATTCCATCCAATTTGATGAACCCTAACTGGAGATATTGTCAATTGAACACAAAGGATAAAATACCACTTGGGCCAGTTTCACTTGACGGTTCAAGAAACTGAAGATTTAAGGCATGTAACATCATTGTGGGATTAAACCCTGCCTTTCAAACAAAAAATATTGTACAGATCAGAGTGAACGTATTATGCATTGAACTAATCAATTAATCAATATATTATTTTTCAAACAGTGAAAGCACCAGAAATTAATTATGTTGTTGGGGGAAATGGGGTTCTCACTCTCAGGGAGACAATAATCATGAAATTCATGTAAATTTTGTGAATTTCACTGCTGAAACTAATGGAACAGCCACAAGTCTCTATTGGAAGACAAATGTGCAGACAACACCTTAATATGGAGTGTCAATTTACCCTTTCCCTGTTCCCCACTGCCTCTGAGATTACAGGGAGGAACATAATGAAAAAAAAAAGTTTTGAACAAAGAAAATAAAGGAAAGGATGGTTGGTGTTCAAAGGCCTCATCAGTTTATGAGGGTGTTTTATGTTTCTGCCTTCTGCTGAAACCTGGAGTAAGGCTGAGACAACAAGACTGTTCGGAATTGAATTTCCCAATGCTCCATGTATTTTATTGGCAATTGTGATATTGCAAATTTATAAATTATATGATATCACAAGAAGCAGCACTTTATACCTATTTTTAATTTTAATTTTCAATAGAGAATGTCTTGAAGTTGATTTTCAGTGGCAACCGTGTTGATGTCGGAATAGCCGAAACTGGCCCAGTGTGTTTTTGAAGTGTTTCACATAATTGGCCAGAACTCCTGAACCAGACCCCAAATTACACCAACTAAAAATCTCATGAAAGGTGGAGCATTCGTAAAAAAGAATCACTTAACGTTCAGTTGAGATAGGCTTAAGTTTTTGGTGAAAAAATCTTTGATTGTATAGTTTTTTTTTGGACAGTCTGTAGAGCATGTTTGACGTTTCAGGGCTGGCCAAATCCCATAACGAGTCATACACAAGACCAGAGATTTTTTATTCATTTTTGTTGTTTATATCCTGTTTTTTTCCATGAAACCACTTAGTTTGTGCTCAATAATTACTTTACAGCATATATTGTACATGTTATTCTTAGTTTGGAGTCTCCTTTAAACAAGCATTAGACTTAATTATCACACAGCACACACATTCTGTACACAAATGAATGCTAATGTTACCATGCCCATGCCACTACACATAAACTACCCATTCAAAAAGTGAAGCCACATTATTTCTTAAATGCAATAATTATAATCATGATAATGACACTTTTGATGCACTGGATTTCATACATGATTTACTTCTCTATCAAATGCTATGAAATATTAACAATGGTTTCACAGTTCTCAGGTTTGCACATTCATAGGCCAAAACTGATCTTGGTTTCATGTTCACTATAATTAGCCAAACAGTGGAGCAATGGAGACAGATGGATGGAGAGAATCTCTTCAAAGACGAGCTAGCTGTAAAAATGACCAAAGTATTTGGAAAGTCACATCTTTGTGGGGTTTCACCCAAAGTTCACACTAATTTTTAGTGAAATTTCAAAAATGCCCATATTTTTAAATATGCCTAAAGACAACTACTATTATAACAATTTGCTAAATTTTCATCCAAAGACCATTTAAATTTAGCAATTTTGTCACCAAAATAACCTATTTATGGGCAATTTGGCATTCTCTCTCCCCAAGACCCCTATTTTTTGCATTTTATCCGTCACCAAATGACCTTTGTTTGAAACCACCACCTAACACCCACACCCATTTCATATGCAAGTCACATCATAATGAATTAAGCTGAAGAAAGTTCATCCAAATGACACCTTCGTAGCTATTAGTGACTATTACCAATACCCATATAAACTGAAGTAACAACACCACCACATCAAGTCACAGTACGTGCAAAGGGAGGCTTCAAACTTGACCCATCTGACACACTTTTTTTATGACACACTTATGAATTCAGAAACTTTAACAGAATAAACTTGTGCTTTATTCCGATTTCATAAGTGTGTCAGAAAAAGTGCGTCGGATGGGTCACACTTATGAATTCGGAAACCTTAACAGAATAAACCTGTGCTTTATTTCATCAAGGGTTTCCAAATTCATAAGTGTGTCAGAAAAAAGTGTGTCAGATGGGTCAGGTTACGGAAACTCCCTTTAATTGTGGTGAGAGAGTTCCACTCTTAAAGTTACACATTCTCTGATGTTACAATTATCATGACTACACTCATGGCATGAAGAAGAAAAACAAGACTGTCACAATGCATCTTTAATGAAACTAAGATAGCTTACATACATGTAGATATTGAATAGAGGCAGGATGTGTTTAAGGGGTTTCAATATGTTGTCTTAGTGCACCTTTGTGTTAAGGGGTTTGAACAGGTTGATTTTGAGAGCATCTTATCATCAATTTTAAGAAAACTAAGAGTAACACCGATATGAAAACATAGTCCTACACAAGGCAGGACTTTACTGGTCCTAATCACAGGTTTTGGATCCTCTCAAGAAACTAATAGTTTTAAAGCCTTTTAAAAAGTTGTTTACCTGAGCAAAATTAATCTATTTTCTGAATGATAGCCAAAAGATAAAGTTCTTTTGCATGGGAGGTAAGCTGTGTGCTAAAGTCAATGGTTAGTTGAGATTAAACTGTTTTCTTGTTAAAGGGCCATGGAGGGGATAAAAATGCACTACAATCAACCTATCGAAACCCTGCAATGGAATTGAACCAATATCAGATGAAGTCCACTAATTGTAGCTTGTGTTGGGGAAGGGGGGGGGGGGGGGGAAATTTGGAACATATTACTTGTATTCTTTTAACAATATATAGGATGTAAACATGTATACATCAAGTTCTGTTGAAAAAGGGGAGGCAGGGAGTGAGCCTTCCAATAAAAAATCTTGTAGCCACAATTACAGAACTTTCATCAAGCTTTTTGGTTGGTTCCCAAAGAAGGAAAGTGGGGCAAGCTAATTTACTATGTGAGTTAGTAAGGTGAGATACAGGACCAATAACACATGGAAATTGTATACCTTTATTCCATTTTTGGATTTCCTAAGCAAAACCAAGAAAATGAACAAAAAACACACACAGAAGGTTATCAACACATAATGAAAGAACAGCTTGTCAAATAGTGATGAAAATACACAAGATGACGATGATAAAACTTGGCATGTCAACATATTAATCACTTAGTTGATTCCTGTTAAAGAGAAGTGCCTAACAAAACAATGTTACCAGTTTCTCAAAATGGCAGTATCAACAAATTGTCTTCACTGTTGAAGCCCCACAACTTGTAGGGCAGGACAACAAATGAATCACCACAGAGGGTAGCCATACATTATTTATTATACTACCTCACTAATAAATTTGAGCTTGTTAATTGGTTAAACATCTCTCACGTGATTTCAAATAGTTTAACTATTTTGATGAAGACGTATGCAAGGTACTATTTGCAGATATAAATGGTACCTCCAAGCCATAAATAGTACCTCCAAGCCGTAAATAGTATCTCCAAGCCACAAATAGTAGCTGGCTTGTGATATTGCGCATGCGCATATTAACACAGCGAGAGGTAACATTTACTATGAACCTCACTGTTGTTAGCTGTTGTCTGAAAGTGACCTTGCATTGAAAAATTGAAAGACAAAAAATATGGAAATTTATCAATGAACACATAAAACAAATATATACTGCCCTTATTCGAGCCTCAGGCTTAAAACTACGGTCCCATGGTGACATCAAGTAGGCCTACTATTTTCCTGAGGGGCACAGCCCCTCAAGAAAATGGTAGGCCTACTTGATGTCACCTCAGGCTCATAGTTTTAACCAGAGCCTCTCATGGCAGTATATATTTGTATACTATCTCTCTTGGAATAAATTGAAGAAACTTGTACATCAATTTGCACCCAAAGTTTTTCTATCAGAAATAAATATGTTAAAGGTGCTTGCTCTTGTTGCCTTTGGGACCCACAACTTACCCTGAAGTATTATCAATTTTGATATCAGATGAAAGGCTGTATTTTTTTCCTTGTCATCCTGAAATTGCTGCCTTCAATTCAAATCCATCTCTTTTCCAAGATGGATACAAAAAATTGTCATTTTTATTGGTTACCTCTCAATATTAGCACAGTAGTTAATACAGCATTGTAGTGTGCATTATCGTTTCTAAAATCCAAACTGTAAGATATCGCTATCGTGGGAGAGCATGGCCTAGCAGTTAGGGTGCTTGCCTGTGGCGCAAATTTACCAAAAAATCCCAGGTTCGAATCCCGGTAGGGTCACTTGCTGGGATTTATTCGGGTGCTCAATTCTGGATTTAATCTGTATATGAGCTATTGATTAAATACAGAATACCACTCTCCTCCATGGTTCACTTGGAATTGGGCAAATGAATCATGAAAGCATTCCGTCCTTCGGAAGGGACGTTAAGCCATCGGTCCCGTGTACAGAGAGTCAGAACTGTACATGTACATCGCAGTTAGTGTCGAATAAGAGTAGGGTGTAAACCCCTGACTGTTCCCAAGTGGACCATGTTAGGAGGGTCCGAATCACGGATACACGTGGCCCCGGATCAGCTTACTCAGTTGAATAAATCCTGGCACAACCACAAGCCATTACCAATGATATGCTAAGAAGACGACTGTAAGTGTGTTTCCCAAGATACTTAGTGATGAGTGTACTGGTATGCAAGTGCCAGGATCTTATATCAAGTAGAGGAAATAGCAGACATAAATCAGAACAAACACCTTTAAGTTTGAAGACCTTTAAGTTTGAAAATTGAACTTACAAATTAAGACTACATGATATCCTCAGATGTATTTGATTTTAATAATTAAGTAGGTCATTTGTAATTCTGAGATATACTTACCTCCAAAAACCGTGAGATGGTGAGCTTGTCTTCGCGTCCCATGAACACTACATTCTCAAAGAGCCAGAAGAAAGGTCTGTTGTCAGTAGGATGTGGACAAAGATCTTTATACACTCTGTGAAAGTCGAAGAACAGTCTCCCGGTACTCTCTGAAATGTGGAGTAAAATTAGTTAGGAGATGGAATCAACTGATTGAGGGGAGTAAGAGAGAGAGGCAAAGAGATGGAGAAGAGGGGGTGGATTTTGATTTGTTGATTTAATTATTTTGATTATTATCCTGGATAACCCAAGAAAGCCTGTACGAAGTTCTTTTCATTGGGATCCATAGGACAGCTCGATATATCCCACTGGTTAAACCCAGGAGGGAGCCTTTGAATTGGAAAGTGGTACGCTTTGTGCTGCCCTTAATACCCCCCATCGCATCTCTCCAGCATTCGCGATGCCCATTGAAGCAACACTTCCACGTTTTTAAGTCCCTTTTTCAGAAAAATTTTGCCTCAGAATCTAATTTTAACCAATTTCAAGCTCCCCAGCCTGCACTTTCTCAAATTTCCGTTCCCATCCCTTCTTTCGGGACAACATCAGTTCTCAAGCCCCCGAGGTCCAAAATGCGGTGCCCGCACATCCGATACCTGGAAAATTGATGCCCCTCCAGTTAATGCTTCACATTCTTCTAAACGACTGCATTTTTTTTTGTACAAGAATTAATCTCTATTATGCAGGACTGACGGCTTTTAACATCTCCAAAGGACAAAGCAATTATTTGAAATTTGAGGAGTAGGACAAGGTGAATGATATCAACTGATTCTCTTAATTAGGAATGTTTTTTCAATTTAACAAGGCGGTTCTCGAACCACAAAGGTCCCCCGCCGTCGCGATAGCCAGTGGCTTAACCCGGGGGGGACGCTTCCCCCTGTGGGAATCTTGCCCCCTCCCCTACCCCCCTGAAAAAAGTGATTTTACATAGGCCATACACTATACTAACAAATTTCTTAATATATACTTGCCCCCCCCTGAAAAAAACGCTGGTTACGCCACTGGCAGTAGCTAAAGAACAAAAGCAACCCTTTTACGATCTCGGGAAGATTGGGGATGGCCCACCAAGTTCATCCTCCTAAACCACCATGTTAAGTGATTTTGAACCTCGGATGACGCCACATGACCTTGAAATTACCTCCAAAGTGTCAACACTGATGTTTACCACACCCACCAAGTTTTTCATCCTCCTATCACATTATTCGTGATTTGACCCATTGGATGACGCCTCATGACCTTCACATGACCTTCAAAGTTTTGGAACAGAATGTTGCTCACACCCACCAATTTCAAAACACCCTCCAATCCCATGTTAGTTATTTGACTTGGATACCTTGAATACCTTGAAATGACCTTCAAAATTTTTGGTACTGAATGTTGACTCCAACCCCCCATTTTCATCATCCTCCTACCACATGTTAAGTGAATTTGACCTTGGTATGCCTTGAATGGATCTTCCAAATTGTTGGTACTGATGTTGACCACACCCACCACTTTTCATCTCCTACCACATGGTACGTGATTTTTGGACTTGGATGACCTCGTATTACCTTGAATTACCTTCCACATTTTTTTTGGTACACTGACTGTTGACCAGCACCCACCAATTTCATCCCCCTACCAATGCTTAATTATTTGACCTTGGATTGACCTTGAATGACCTTCAAACTTGTTGGTACTGATGTTTGACCCACACACCACCGATTTTCATCCTCCTACCACTTGTTAGTGATTTGACCTTGGATGACCTCGGATGACCTTGAATGACCTTCAAATTGTTTGTACTGAATTTGACCGACACCCACCATTTTCATCCTCCTACCACATTTGTGATTCTGACCTTGGATGACCTCTTATGACCTTGAAATGACTTACAAGTTCGGCACTGAATGTTGACCACATCAACCGCACCAAGTTTTCATCATCCTACCACAAACAGATTAAGTTTATAGCAATTTAAATAAACTCCATTTTGCCTATTTTTTCCCCATGTGACCTTTGACCAATGCCACCTGACCCTCCTCCGACCTCATCCGCAGCCTACTTGGGTGAAATCTATGGTGCGAAGATGGACACCCATACTGCTCCACTCAAAAGATACGTGTGACAACGGGTATATTATATTCGATTTGAGCCCTATTTTGGCCATATTTTACCCTATTTTTGCTCACAGTTACCTTTGACCCATGCCACATAACCCACTTGTATCCCACCCAACGCCTACTTGAGATCATCTTGTTTTGAAGATGGACTTCCCACTGGCTTAGTTCAAAGATTCTGAGGGGGACGCGACACACACAACGGACGGCTACCCATTTCTATAGTCCCCCTTCGCAAACAGAAGTTGGGGGACCAAAAAATGGGCAAAATAAATAGGCAATGCTGAAAAAATAAATCTGCGTTAATTTTGTAAGTTGCAGTAAGTGTCAGTAGGGCTAAAGCCATCAACATTAACTAAAATATACAAAATATACAGCGTTATCCTCATTATGCTTCCAATCTTACCATTTAAGAGGTATTTTTAAAAGACACTTCATGATTTGAAAAAAGAGTTGAAATGTGCAGGCTCGCTTCAAAGTGAGGGATACGTCTGTAGAATTCTCATAAGTTAACCTTTTCTAGTCGGTAGAATTGACGAAAAGGAAGAAACGCGGCAGTGTTCCAATATAAGATTCTCATTCACTGACGTGTTGTAGTAAGTGCCGATGGACAGTAATGACTAACCTCTCCGTTCTGTCCCTTATTAGGTTGCGGCTTTCCGGTCTTATCATTTGCAGGGTATGTTAGGATACAATGTATCTGTACTTGTTACAAATACAATGTAAAAGCAGATCTTGTGATTATTTTTTCGATTTGCTGATTTAGTAGGCAATCACTATAGTGCTTTAAAAATACCTTTATACAACCAAAATGCTATTTTTTTTATTTAGCACTGATAGTGCTTTTAAAGTGCAGCAACAGGCCTTTTTTTAATTTACATAATGTTTGAAAAAATGTTTTCATGATCTAAAAGAAAGAATATCCACTGCAATAAGATTGCAGTACTAGAAGAATTAAACAATTAATTGCTGTCTATGGAAGTCGCCATGTTCATCACTGGCGACGTAGCTCGGCATTGGTGACGTTGTACGACTCAAAAAGTCAATAGACAAAAATAGATGTCTGCAGAATGTCTAGGACACTCCTGGTCATTTAATTAGATTTTACAGGGTGTTCAATAGCAAGTCAGTAACGATTGATTATACACTGCAATGAATTCTTGGATAAATGTGACTGAAAAAGGTTTGGTTGATTTCTTTATCAGCTATTTCTTTCAGGACACACTACATGTATGTACTACATGATCTCTATTTTTTCTGTGGGAGGATCAAAATGGCAACAATGATATGGAATATATATTATGAACATTTTACATTAGGTAAAAAAAAAATTATGTTTGTTTCCAGTAGGTAGTCCAAAAGCCTAAATGTGAAATGTGATTTTTTATTTTTTTATCTTTTTATTTTTTGAAAAGGTCTTTCCCCAGAACTGGCTCAAATCGATCAAATGGCAAGTCCAAACAGTTGCAAATCATATTTGAATGGCAAATTATTAGTTTATAAAACAAAAATATCGATTTGGGTCACTCAAATATTTTTTTTAAATGAAATTTTCTATACCTGAGACATTTTTGTCTAAAAAATGCAGATTTTCCCAGTAAATCAAATAAAAAAAACAAAATGCGGTAAAAATGGCTTCAAAATCAAAATGTGTGCAGCCTACTGGATTTTTTTACAAGTCTATTCTTCCATTATTCATCCCTGAGGTGGGGGAATAGGTTTTGTCTCTCTGGTCATTTGGGGAAGAATTTGATGCTTAGGCCTAAAAAAAAAAGGTTTGTTTGCCCTTTTCCGACCGACCCAAAAAATCGGAAATCACAGGTCGCTTTTTTTTTTTTTTTTTTTTTTTTTAATTTTTAAATTTCGGATTTAGAAGAAAAAAAATTAAAATACAAATTAAACTACTCCAAAATGAATTTTAAATCAATATCCTGTAATACAACCACCCCAAAGCTCGGGGCAAACCAATTCCAAGCATTCTCTGGTAGTATGATGCACATTTTAATATGAACGGCAAACTAGAAAAAGCTTCCTAGAAAGGAGTAAATTTCGTAAAAAACGTGTCGCTTTCATGATACAAAACATTAAAATACTAAAAGCCTTCAGACTTTATTACTGGATAACATGTTATTGAACATAACTTAATGTAATTATATAATTAACCAATCAGGGCACATATTAGTATTATTGTCAACATTATTGACCTTAGCCACGCATATTTTGTAGACACGGCTTCCGGGTCAAGACAAAATGACTGAGGTGTCAAATTGTGACCGCCGACTGACCGGGCGGCAGTTTTAGAATTTTGAATGGAAAACGCTACGTTTAGAACAATTTAACGTACCGTTCAGTTCCGAATATCATTTCACCCAAAGTTTCTGTGCACATTTCAAGCATTTTATTCCATATTTTCTGATTTCGGTACAAAATACGCATGCAGTCTAAGCTAGTCTGAGCCTTAGTGCACGATCCCAATACTACGAATGTGCTGTTCTGGAGAGGTAGAGTAGTTGAATTCGACCACCATCGATAGGTGTGTTTTGTACATGGCATGGCGACTCGACAAAAGGATGGGTTAATTTGCAACTTCTGGGTGTTTTCATAAAATATTTTTGACACATTGTTAGATATTATTTTTAATATCGTCCATGAAATACGTGGTACAATACTGTCAAATTTGTGTGTGATTTTAAAGATGGCACCTGACAGCTACGGCTACGCTGTGCGTTTCACAGCAAAATACGGTGCTTACATTGTATTTTACCACGTCGCATCTGTCAATTTGGATGTGACATTTGATAGTTTGTACCAGAACTTACTAGATACAAAGTATTCCGTGCTACAGTTGGAAAAGGCATTGGTGGCTGCAAATCGCCCTTGGCTGAATGTGGTTCTCGGTGAATACTCACGTCATTTGCAAAAAAAGACATTAAACTTGTTTAGATAACATAAAATTTGATGCCATTGCATTTCTCCCGTGTCATGTATTAAAAAAAAAAAACATCGACTGACCGACCCTCCCGATTTTCAGGCCAAAAGGGCAAACAAACATATTTTTTTTTAGGCCTTAGGTGATTGGAGCAATGTTAAATTTTGGGGAAGAATTGGGATAAAATATGGCAAGGAGCAGGAACAATTCTGATTTTGAAACTGTTTATTGGCCTTATTATCAAAGATATATTTTGCTGACTGACAGACATTATTTAAAAAAAAGAGCATATTTAGAAATATAATGAAGCATAGGTACATTTGACTGGCTTTTAACTTTAAGAAACATACCACATCCATATAAACCACTACGCGCTGGATTCACGATGGACAAATCATTGCATGGGCTACCACCAATCAGCAGATCAAACCGTCCCAAAGATTCCAGCTGTAAAGAACAGGCAAGACGTTCAAGTCTCTGTTAGACAGTTTGGCATCTACACGGTACAAATTTCCCAGGACATGAACAAAACCCCTCAATAGCAAATGATTTTTTTTTCTGATATCATTTTGAATGATAATAAATTATGGTATAGAGTTCCCAAAACTTTAATCATGGATATTGTTTTATCAGAAAGGAACCGCTAGAAAGCAAGTTATTTGATATTTAAATATTGGTTATTACTTAACTAAAAAGTGTTTTAATTTATCAGAAGTGTTATGGAAATTGTTTCTTGTTAAAAACAAGTTGCTAATGTTACTAATATTGGACAGAAAAAAAGTTCCCAAAATTTGTCCAAAAGCAGTAACATTAGCAAATCTTTAATCATGGATATTATTTTATCAAGGAGAAAAAATACAAATTAATCTGATATTTAAAGGTGCGTGTTCCGATCGTCTTTGGGACCCCCTGATTTTCCCGGAAGTAGTATCAATTTTTATATCAGATGAAAGACCGTATTTTTCTCATTGTTGTCCTGAAATTTGAGCCCTCAAATCCATTTCATTCCCAAGATATAAACAAAAAACCACCGTTTTAATGGTTAACTATCAATATTAGCACAGTATTGAATAGGGCTTTGCAACACGCATTATTGCGTCTGCCATCAAAATCGCAAGTTTGTTTCCCACGGTACTTGATGGGGTGTATGTGCAAGTGTCAGGCTCTCATATCAGGTAGAGAACACAATACACATAAATCGGAACAAGCACCTTTAACTATATGCCAATAAAGAGCAGCAAATAGTGTTTTGCATAAAGCATCTCTCTCTGATAATATAATATCCATACTAAAACTTTATTGCTAACATTACTCTCTTTGGACAGACACATTGGACAGACAGTGTCTGTCCAATAATAGTAACATTTGCAACACAGTTTTTAATCTAGAAATGTTTTTCAAGATACTTTTCAAAATGTAAAACACTGTTTTCTATGTAGAAATAACATGTAGTTAAAGATCGTCTTTGGTACCCCCCCTGATTTACCCGGAAGTATAATCGATTTTGATATCAGATGAAAGGCCGTATTTTTCTCATTGTCGTCCTGAAATTTGAGCCCTCAAATCCATTTCATTCCCAAGATATAAACAAAAAACCACCGTTTTAGTGGTTAACCATCAATATTAGCACAGTATTGAATAGGGCTTTGCAACATGCATTATTGCATCTACCGTCAAAATCGCAAGTTTGTTTCCCACGGTACTTGATGGGGTGTATGTGCAAGTGCCCGCCGCTCATATAAAGTAGAGAACACAATACACATAAATCGGAAAAACCACCTTTAAATATCAAATTACTCAATTTGTCATTTTCTATCTAATATAAAACAATATCCATGATGGGAACATGGACACTTCACTGTGAAACATGTCATATTGGAAATTATCTACAATGACATTGACAAGATGCCTGCTGAACAAGATCCCCCAAGTTCTCTTCTACCATGTTACTTTTTTGATGATTTTTGAAAGAAATTGGCACCTGGCGACCAGTTAGAATGGCCCAGAAGAAAATCAAGAAATACCCACAATTCTCAGGAATATCACCTTTGATCGTAGGCAGAGTCCACAGTTCTTTCACATATCCCAATTACGAATTTGGATACAAAATGGTGCCACGACAGAAAAGCACCTCATCTGTGCGCAATTACTTTGAATCAAAAAACATGAAAACAGTGCTTTTACATGCCAATGGTACAATTTAATTTGCCCTTTTCAGATTGTCCTTGACATGGCCTCTTTATGAGATTTTTGTAGAAGAGATTCAATTATACATTTAATAGACTATCTTAGTTACTGTCCATTCAAAATCGAAAGTACTGATTTTTGCCCTGATGTACAGCTTTCCATCAAAACTATCCCCATCTGAAAGGATAAAGCTGAGAAATGTTTCTTTGGTACAAAAGTTGTGAAATTTCTAATTTTGTATAGGAGCAAATATGAAATTCAGCCTATGTTTTATATTGAAATATAAGCAAATCAAAATCACTTGTTTTCTCTCTTTTAAGACATTTCTGTTGCCAAATTCAAGGTAAGAAATCTATTGAGTGTGTAATCTATATGAAATTAATATTATGACACAATATTTGGGTGCTTTAAAATCTCTCGTTGTATTTGTATCGGGTAAAAATAGTTAAGAAAAGTTGGTATTCATCTAATTACCCAACAAGATTTTGAAGGTAAATTTTGGCTGAAAATTATTTCTGCACACCCAATTCTATTCAATTTTTGCGATTTTTTGGCCATCAATCAGCAAGGATTCGTAATGAGCATAAAAGGTGTGTAAAACGTTGCATCGCTCTTTGACAGTAGAAGACATTGATCAATATCATGAACAATCTATTTTATTTCCTGTGATATGCACTTATCAAACTTTCAAGAAATAACAATACACTACAGTGTTTTGTATTTCTCTGTCAGTGTAGTCCTTTTAAGAGAAGATACCAAGATGTCGGTACGTCCGACCAAGGTCTTCTGGTCCGCCGATATTGATCGCAGTCGGTATCGCTAAATCGATAGTCGCTTCCTATTTCGTATGTATAATACCAAAAACCACCTCACACATCATATGTTAATGGTACAAGATGATGGACAGATCATTTGCAACTTTGAGGGGGAAAGGGTCAAATTTCAATAGATTTGTAGGTAAATTCCATCCATATGTTTTGAAATTTAAAAATCCTGTTTAGTAATTTCATGAATACAAACTTTTCTTTCACGATTTTCCCCCGACACCTATCTTCTCTAATATTAATTAAAAACCAAGGGTCTAAGCTAATTGAATGGACAGTAGAAGTGAAAGATTGTAAAATTAGTGACATTTTCTGCTTTGAAATTCAACCAAAAGATCAGTCAAACAATCAGTCTCTTACACGGGTGTGAAAGTACATGCTATGTTAGCCTTCATTTGCTGTGTTTACCAAATTTTACAGTGTGTTTGCTTGGATGGAATTCCGGGTGCACCGACTACAACCTGTGTAAATTTCATTGCGGGCAAATATGACTTTTCTTATAGAATTCTGCGGTTCTCGGCTTGCGCGCTTGCTATATTCAAAGAATATAAGCTGTGAGCCACCAGCCTATTTGAACTCTACCTCACATGACCTTTAACCTTAGCATGTGACCTTTGACCTCATCAACATATGAGTGAACTCACGTCGCACCTATGACAGGAGTTTGGTTCCAATTGAACTTTGACTTTTCAATTGAGGTGAATTTTAAAAACTTAACATTTTAGTGACACATACACACATACATACACACGCACAACGGATTGCTAAGTGGTCTGCCAGCTATGCTGGCAGCCCAAAAACATCTACGAAAAATGGCCATATAGAGGGTGCTAGATAAACACACAAATCATGACCTTTGTGGGCCTATATGGCAAGATCCCCGCAATAGTTTTTTCTGATTTTTTGCAGAGGTAATAGCTCTTGCCTGTCCCTACTAATCAGTTGTCATAACTGTGTCGTCACTGCTAAATTTTTTAACAATTTGCAAGGGGTCAAACAGCGGTGTGAACAGATTATTTTCCTAGGATATCAATTTGAACTGGTTACTATTACACACCTTAAGACTATCCAAGGTCTGAACGTCCCCAATGTGTTTGATAGCGCCATCATGGCGGATTGATGCTACAGTAATGGCATCATTATTAACCTCAGATGCATAGTAGCACTCCACTTTAAATCCAAGTTCCTTCAGCGCCAGCATGCCTGTAGGTAAGTTAAACAGAAAATAGAACAGGTGTTCACTAGCATATAATTAAGAGTGCTGTCCCTGTTTATTTAAATCAGTGACATTTTTAGTGTTTGCTCAAATATCAAAAGAAAGTCCTCAAAGCTTGCAGGTACCACTTTAGCAAACACTTTTGCATGCCCTTTTTGAAATATTACGAAATGTGGCTACAGGTTATACTTTGTCCAGCCTGAACTAAGGAGTGACGTCATAGCTTTCATGCAGGCTAAATGTGCAAATCGCAGTAAACCGCAGTTGTAATCTCGAACGTACAAAGCCGGCGTGCGCGATACGCATGTCATCAATACCTGCGTGAATGCTATGACATCACTCCTTAGTTCACGCCGGACAAAGTATAGTTGCATAGCATAACATTCAAATTTGGACATCCCCTGTTTCATCAGTGATACACCGTTGCCTATTAACACGTAAGTGGGCAGGGCCTTCCTACTTCGGTTGGTGGACAAGAGGGTTCCATGTACCCCCCCTTACGGAGACCACTTTTTCAACAGAATTTTTTACATGAAATTTATACCACACACTCAGGGCCATCAGACATTAACAATTAAGCAATAAAATTAGAATTCCACAAAGGAAGCTAAGAATTAGGGGCAAAACATTCTCAAATTCGGAAAAAAAGGAACACAAATTAAGATGGCTTCATTTCCACAAAATGCGTATGTGGAATAAAAAAAATAGGCATAAACTTCTGGCAGAATGGCCAAATCAATTGTACTGAAAAATGTCTTTTCTAAGTACTTGACCTCTCTCTTGTGAAAAATGTCAAATTTATGCAATTGATGGTTGAACCTGCAAGCAAGAGTTTGTCAGTGCAATCATTTCTTTGGCCATTGGTAACTCTTTTTTTCCTGGATCTGTTTCACTAACACTTACTGTAAATGGGAATATTTTCGGGAGCAGGATTTTTCATGATTGGGAGACAACAAGGACATTTTTGTGTTGTGCTAAATTCGCGATTGACCATCACAGTGCTTACTTTCAATGTAGATTGAAAACATTTTTGCGAGGTGTTATTAAACCCTTGCAAAAATTTCTCCGTTTACAGTACATCACATCTTAAAGGTGCTTGTTCCGATTTTTGTCTATCAGGTTCTCTATTTGATAATGAGAGCCTGACACCTGTACACACCGACCATCAAGTACCGTGGGAAACAAACTTGCGGTTTTGATGCTAGACGCGATAATGCATAGTGCAACGCCCTATTCACTACAGTGCTAATATTGATGGTTAACCACGAAAACGGTAGTTTTTATCTATATCTTGAGAAAGAAATGGATTTCATCTGATATCAAAATCGATACTACTTCCGGTTACATCAGGGGGTCCCAAAGACGATCGGAACAAGCACCTTCAAGTCTCAAAATCCATCTTAGTCAGTGCAGACGATAGCGTACTTGTACGTATACGCACAAGTACGTACATACGTCACCAAATTATAAATACAAAAGAATTTTACAAAATCCTCTCGGGATTCTCAGTTTTCAGATTCTCAGAACTGATGCCAAACGCCATTATAAACAAATTCTATGCGTCAAAATTTTGATTTCATGTGTCGAAATTTAATAATTGAAAAAAAATGTCACTGATGACGTCATATCAATTTTCTTAATTAATATCTTTTATTTGAAAAAAGATATAAAAATCCGCACATACATTTTGTTGATAAGCTTTACAACTCTATGTAGTGAAGATTACAACTTCAGAACGGTGAAAATAAACTGTCCCGGTGTGTAATGATAAAACCTAATGTATTTCTTTAAAAAGTTGCATTGCATTGTGGGAAATTATGACGTATGTACGTACTTGTACGTATACGTACTTGTACGCTTTCTTCTGGACTGTTAGTTAAGACACATCATGAAAATCATTCATTTCACTAAATGATTTACGTTCTATATCCTTAATAAGTATACATAGGACCCTTTGTAAAGTTACAGGCAAGAGGGTATTCCTTAAAGGTGCGTGTTCCGATCGTGCTTGGGACCCCCATGATTTACCCGGAAGTAGTAATGATTTTGATATCAGATGAAAGGCCATATTTTTCTCACTGTCGTCCTGATATATGAGCCCTCAAATCCATTTCATTTCCAAGATATGAACGAAAAACCACCGTTTTAGTGGTTAACCATAAATATTAGCACAGTATTGAATAGGGCTTTGCAATATGCATTATTGCTTCTACCATCAAAACCGCAAGTTTGTTTCCCATGGTACTTGATGGGGCATATGTGCACGTGCCAAGCTTTCATATCAAGTAGAGAACACAATAGACATGGATCAGAACAAGCACCTTTAACTCATGAGGGTCATTTGAGCTATGTCAAGTTAAAAAGTTTAGTGAAACAGATGACTGGTATTGAAGCTGTCTTCATTGCTGTGGCGATGGGTCACAAGTCATAAATAAAGAAACGCAACTCCCCTAATAAAAGGATCATTTGGATAAAAGTCAACACAAATTAAAGGTGCATTTTGTGATCCTAACACATTTACTTTGTTTATGATTCACTAGATACCACCACCAAGAAAAGGTTATTTCCAAAATTTCAGTTGATCCTGATGTTGCGTTTTGATGTTATGAACGAATTAGCTGTATGGTACTGCCCCATACACTGCCGTATTGTAATTTCTGTCTGTTTAGGCAAAAAAAAAAAAAACAAGTTTGTCTCAGAAGAAATGTGAAAAATGCTAATGCGAAATGCGTTTTTTTCTTTTTCTTTTTTTTAATGCTTTTTTGGCCCACTTTTTTCAATTTTCATTTTTTTTCTGAAATTTTTTACAAAAAAAATTTTGAGTAAAACCTAAAAAAAAAAAATTATGCGGTCAAAACCAATTTTAAACATAATGCGCGCGGTCTTCTGAGACAAACTTGTTTTTTTTCTTGGCCTTACAGACAGAAAATACAACATTACAAATTATTCTATAGTTGATCGAATTTGCACGTAAGATTAGGCACACATACTGTACTCGGTCCAATGGTTCAGATGAGGGCACATGTGGGAGCACATGTGGTCCAGTGGATACAACAACCGCCTCATGAGCCAAAAGTCCTGGGTTCGAGTCCCGCTGAGGCCAATGTGTTATGCACTTGGGCAAGGCACTTTACCTCACTTGCCTCTCTCCACCCAGGTGCTAAATGGGGAGCTGTTAGGAATATTGTCCATTGAGCACCGCCCAAAGGTATGAGTATGCCTTGGGCATTTGTAAGGCATCTGACATATTCTAGTGGCAGTGGAATAAATGTAAGCGCTTTGATACATGTGAAAGGTTACTATATAAATGTCGACATTTATTTATTTATAATAAATCTAAATGTCTTTGGGGTAAATCGGGGACAAGTCTGTGGATCACGAAGTGCCCCTTTAAAAACTTCCCGATACTACTTGATTTTGACTGTGATTTTGACCTGTGAAGATGCAAACAAATTGCAACTTTTTGCTAAGTGTAAAACACATAGCAGTTTGAAAGTCTCATTTATTATGACAAAACGAGAATAAAACAAAAAATATAAATGGGGGCACACTTTTGACAACTAATTTGGGAGTATTTACTCCACTAACTACATCCTGTGTAAATTTGATGAAATTTCATTGCGGGCAAATATGATTTTTCAAGAAATCTAATTTTACACGTCTTTCTATGGAAAACGGGCATATAGAGGGCGCTATAACATACAAATTATAACCTTTGTAGGCTAGGCCTATATGGGAAGATTCCCGCAATGGATTTTTCTGATTTTTGCGTTGTCAAAATTGTATCGCCATTGCTTAAAATTGTTTTAAAAATAAAAGAGACAATTTGCATGGGGTCAAACAGCTGTGAACAGTGTTGGTCCAACTCACCTGTTCCAATTCCGTCAAACAGCGACAAGACCCGAATTGGCCTCCTGTCGGCAACTGGGATCGCTGGGTAAGTGCGCAGTGGTCTGTAGTCTGTTTTCTTGTCATCTTCAAAGAACTTGAGCAAGCATTCTGACCAGTCGTTTCGTCTGACCAGGAATCCATGCTTGGAATTGGGTGAGCACATGTAACAGCACCACGGATCCTGTTTGATTACCTGTAAGAGAGAGAGAGAGCATTTTAAAACCTGGCATTTGAAAATTGTTAATGGAGATAAGGGATGGCAACTTCAGGTATACACCACAGATCTTTTTGTCAGATTATCTAGTCGATGATGGATCTTACCCCCTCTGTCCCGAAGCGATGAGTAACAGGATTTGTAAGAACCATGAAATGGAATGAAAGAGTCATAAGCTGCATAGCCTACATTGACAATAGCTCAGAGAAGGGGTCACTTATGGAGTAGAGCTTAGCATACATGACAAACAGGGGTAGCGCTGCATGGTAAAAAGGGGTCCAGTGGAAGATATTGGACCCATAACCCACCTTTAAGTCTGAAAACAAGGGGTCCAAACCAGAAAACAAGGGGTCCAAACATGATTAAATTAAGCGGTAAAAATATTTTTCTCGAACCATGGCATAAGTCTATTGCTATAGCCTAATAAATGGGCAGTTGGGAGTGCACCTTTAAGTTTAATTCACCTTCAATCCAAAAGGGACATATCTTGACTTGTCACTCAATCTCCCGTATTTGACAACAAAAATCAAAAGAGAACTCAATGCAAACAGAAACACTGCAAAGCAAAGAAAGAATGGCAAACAGAATGACTAACTTTTATCCATGGCCAAGACAAGTTTCACTAAACAATAATAATATACTACAACTTGTACAAGGCATTTCAGTGCACCACATCCTTCAACACGCTGTTCATCCCGTTGGCGTTGAGGCTGCCGAATTCATAGGGTGTTGGCACAATACTAAATTCTTTCCCATTTTAGAATGTTTTATTTCAAAGTTTGCCCTTTCTCACCTTTGCATCCAAAGTTTCAAACATTTTGAGGCAACATACGCACAGGCTTCATACACAGACCGTCGTATATACTACACTTCTGCAAGCAAGCCTAGCCTAGGCTACATTCATTACACACAACATAGTACATCTGGGAAATACATTGCCAAGAAAAATGGTTTTCACTTTGAGAAATTACTCGAAATGCCCACTAATCAACAGAAAAACATATTCGCTACTAACAAATTACAGGGTTTTGCATTTTTGTAAGTTTAAGGATGAAATCCTTTAGGAAAGTTTCACGTCAACATTTCCCTTCATGTCCGGTCAGCCATTTTGGACTCCTTAGCATGGCTGAATTTTAGACTCCTTACACACAGAAAACACGATGTAAAAAATATATATGTAAACCGGCATTATGTAGAAAATTACATATTTTATGCAAAAGCTGGTAAATATACCGGTACATAACATTATGCGAAAGTTATAACTACATATTTGATATGCATTATATTACTTTACTTATTTTATGTAAAAAATTTACACATCGTTTTGTAAAAAGAAAACAAAAAGACATAAAATAATGTAAACAAGCTCATTTACATATGTGGTTTGTAAACCAATTATGTAAATGCGCGGTAAAAGTTAGCGAAGTTTACATAAAATTATGTGAAGTCATGTCACGACACGAGCGAGCTCGGCACAATTGAAAATGGAGGATCTTGGAGAGTGGCGTAGCCTCATGGAGTCGTGGGATTTGGGAACTTATATTAACGTATTGTTCTATCTGTATCGATGCGTTTGTGTACAATATAATCATGATTTTAGACCAGGGAATATGAGCTGCTTATAATTCTCAGGATGATGGGTCATGACGAAAAGTAAGCTTTATCTCAGTCAAGTTGAACACACAGGGTCAGTACGTGTATACATAAAGTACGTGCGATTATAGTCAGCCCATTTTGCATATGAAGTTTGGGCTCATACGATACCAACAGTGTTTACCACTGTAGTATTATACAGGCATACAGCTGTCATTTGTAATAACTCGCCTCTCACGCCTTTCACCCCCCGGCCAGGTGACATCTATCGGTGTTGAACCTGGTGGGCATCTTCCACCTGGAGCTGACTCCTCATGGGCTGAATGGCGAAGCCTCAACAGATTGAGAACCAGAACTGGCCGATCTAAGGTTTCCTTGCAGAAGTGGGCTATCTGGAAGCAGATCAGGATACTACCTGTGGTTGTGGAACAGCACCACAGACAATGGAACACCTCTTGGTCTGCTCACTGCTGGAGCAACAATGCACAAACAAGGACCTTGCAGAATTCAATGAAGCAGCCAGACGTTGTCCCCATCTCTGGCTGAGCGCTGGATCATATTTGAGAACCACAGTGTTTGGACACAATAAGAAGAAGAACCCCCCGGGGAAGGTGCCCAAATTGTCAGTCACTTATATACTGTGTTGTTGTTTGAGCTGAATAAACTTGTTGAATTTACATGTAAGCATTACATAATTGTGTTCAAATATTTACATAATTTATATGTAAAAGATTACATAATTGAGTTCAAATATTTACATAAATAACAAGTGGAAGATTACATAATTTTGACAAGAATTATTACATAAATTATGGTGTTTTAAGTTTACATAATGATTTGGTAAATGTTTACACAACTGATAATACATATATTTTATGTGCACTTTTACATAATTAATGTGTACATTTTTACATTTACAAGTATTACATAATTGTTACATAAAAATTATGGTGTTCTGTTTTTACATAGTAAACATGTGAATTTTTACACAGGCTGTGTAATTATTTCTCTGTGTGTAGTATGTCATGAATGTCTTTGATGAATTTTTTGATTGGCTAATCGGCAAACATCAAGGGCAATTTTATGAATGAACTTGTGATGGATATTTGGTCTGAGGTACGGCAAAGAAGTTGGCTGAGACAAACTTGCGCTTTAAAATTATTAAGGTGTGTGAATCAGTACACATTTATCTCCGGTAAGAAGTAGAATTGTGAGGTTTTCAATTCCACATAGTTACACGTCCAGTTGAAATTTTTTGGACCCCCAAACCCCCTCCGATTGTGAAATTCAGTGCGTCCATAATTAGCTAATTTTGCAAAATCCGCGTCTTGGACGCAGAAACGCAGAAAAACGCGACCCCTGATGACAAAGTTATGGGTTCAACTCTGATTAAAGGTGCTTGTTTCGATTTATGTCCACTGGGTTCTCTACTTGATATGAGAGCCTGGCACTTGCACATACACCCCATCTGGTACCGAGGGAAACAAACTTTGCGGTTTTGATGTTAGAGGCGATATGCATATTGTAAAGCCCTATTCAATGCTGTGCTAATATCGCAAAATCCCCCTCTGCTTTTCAAGCCAGGGGATAAAAATACGGGCTTTCATCTGATATCAAATCGAAACTACATCCGGGTAAGTAAGGAGGTCCCAAAGACGATCTGAACATGCACCTTTAACAATTGGAATATGTATAATGTTTGTCACCGAAAATGGACCAAATTGCCACACTTTTGCCTTGGCTGTTAAACTAAAAAGTCCTTCCGGTGCTAAAAGGTCATAGAGCATTGCTTATTTCCATTTCCATAACCCTAGACAACCACACATAGACAGTCAGTAATAGCTAGAGTAGGGTGTTAGTCCACTGGTAGCTCGGCATGTTAAAACTTCCCTACTCCATTCTTAAATGCTGAGGACCTTGAGAAGAAGGCAGTAGGCCCCATAGTTTGAGACTTTAGTATGACCAGGCAAGGATTCAAACCTACCACCTGTGACATTGAGGTGGACGCTTTAACACTAGGCCAACTCGCAGGTTGTCACCAAAAGTGGACCAAATTGCCACACTTGAACCTTGGCTGTTAAAGTCATTATTAACCATGTACTGTCTCAATGAACAACAGAAGTGAATACACGACCAATGTCACACCTAAATTTCATATTATAAGTCCATCCTAAGCACAAATTTTTAGTAAATGTGAGAAATTCAAGTTTATGGTTTGCATTGTGTACAAAGTACTCCTATAGTCAGATTTTTTATTCCTGTCAGTAAACGCATATTGTCGATGGTAAGAATTCATTTGGAGGGGGATGTGTTGAGATCGAAACTAAAAAGCTGTATTAACAGCTGAAATGCTCAACTTTGTTCAATGGAATATGATGCTTTAACCCATTTTACATGAACCTTTTTTGTATCGAATATGTAAAGGCTTCATATCAGATCAATTGAATAGATTGTGGTATGAAGTCCGAGACACGCTATCGATTCCTTTGTTTGGCGTCAATCAAAGAACGAATTAAGTGTCATGGACATCAAGGCAGGGTGAAGAGGAGGATTAGGCCACATAAATATTGTAGTCTGTTATGAGTGACCAAAACTCTAAAGTATGGTACTTAAATGATTGGTCCAAGTTGCCAAATATTATCTGGAACAAGACGAATAAATGTAAACGTATCAGATTTTCTAATATTCCTTAGTGATGTAAAAGAACCTTGGTGAGTAATAATAACTTATTCGTATCATTTTCTTATGTTGAATGCTTCAGAGTTGGTTGAAGTTTGGTCTTTGGAATTTATTCAGTGCATTTGCCTTGTAATATTTTCTTCGTGAGAAAAGGGACATTTTTTAATTATGGCCTTAATCTTTTCCGCTGTCGTCACATCGAATTTCGATTGTACTGATTGTGTAGAGTATACCACCTCTCAGAACGAATGGAATCGTCGACACACCCCAAAAACTTTTAATGAACTGACAGGAATAAAAAATCCTACTATAATTGTATGTACAAAGTAATCCTGACATGATACCAAATGTGATATCACTGCCCATTTCAGGTCATGTGGTAATAAGACCCATTTTAAGACAAAGTATTTTGTGTACATGCATACAAAAATGTGGTAATTTTGATAAGGCCAAAAAAAAAAACAAGTTTGTCTCAGAAGAAATGTGAAAAATCGCAATGCGACATGTTTTTTTTTTTTTTTAGAAAATGCTAATGCGAAATGCGACCCATGAACAGGGTTTGAATTTTACCGACAGCATTATTTACTCCAGTATAAAATACTGCCCAAAATATCTTCCAATTTGCTTTCATTTTCAAGGTTTTCTGTATTTTCCAGGCAGGGAGAGATGCCAGTAGTAGGGTTTGACCAAAAACTGGCAGCAATTTATTTTCAACACCATTTCCCATTGCCAAACCTCACTAAAAACAACCAACCAAGGCACCCTCTTTTTTTTCTAGTCAACATTCAATCTGAACACACAGCTTATAAAAATGCGCCTGCAAAAAGTGAAAGAACAAGTTCCTTTTCTATCCGAGATAAAAAATTCTTTTAAAAGGGAATGTATGTAAGCTAATAAACTTTTCTTTTTTGATTTTTTTCCCCCAGATTTTTGTTCTCCTATTTTTTAAGGATAAAAAGTAATAAAATATTTTTTTTAATATTAAAAATTGTTTTTCTGATACAAATCTGAAAACTGGCATCTCTGTCAAGTTAGGTGGAAACCACAGCAGAAAATGTGGTCTTCCCATAATACATTTTACTCACTTAAACTGCCCATACTGCCACTTGGGAACCATCCCATTCACTCACATGTAGTAGCACTGGCCATCATGAATCCACCACTGTGCTTTTAATAGATGAGAGCATTGAATTTTGAGGTCATGGAATCTATCATACACTTCATGAAAAGGTCAAATAAATTCTCAAAACCTAGAGAGATCCATTGAAACTAGGCTTTACAGTAGATTTAAGGTCAATTTTAGCAAATTTTGGGAACCACCAAAATAGTGTTAAGCCCGATGTATATACTCCACTATCGCTTCATCGCGCGATGCCGCGGTGAAATTTTACATCGCAATACCGTGCGATAAAAGTCATGTATACTCCGGGCGATAAATGTCTCATCTTGAGGAAGTCGTTGCGTACTCCATCACCATAACGACCCAAACTAATTTTGCCAGTTGACAATTTTGATAACAATTTAGAGAATTATCTACATACCGTTCTGTATTTTGACGATATAGCGTTGGATTTCCCGAATGAGATCTAGCAACTAGAATAGACGAGCGACATCATTTACGATAGGACTACTAGGTCAAAGTTATATTAAAATTTGTTAGCCAGGCCTGTTGATCAAGTAATACAGGACTGATGTTGCCAATATACATTTTGAATTCTTGTACATGTTCTGGACTATTTTGTATTGTTTTACATTTATTTCGCACATCTTCCGCATTTGCATGACCTGTATCATTAATAATATTGTTAAATGCCCAGTTTGATTATACTATTTGTACACCCCGTTGTACACTGGGTTGACTATACATGCCACATGTAGGATGAGGCGCTCAGAATAGATTCAGGTGGGTAAACAAAACATTTCGTACTAACCGACAAAACATTCTTTACGATATCCTTAAAAATAATCATGCCTCATGTAGTCTTCATGTGATCATACTACTCTTGAATTTTTCGCATGTGCACTACATCCACAGCTTTTAATAATTGGCCATTTAATGTGTATTTCATTGGATGAGTATTGATGTTGATTATCGGGCTGATGTGTGATTTTTAAGAGCAGGTTCAGCTTGGTTTTCATGAGGTCATCGCCCGACCTTGGTTCCTAGAACAGCCAATCAGAGAATTTTCGCTGCCGCGATATCGCCGAGAGTTGAACAAAATTCAGCTCTCCGCGAAGGCTCAGAATCCATCGCGCGATAGAAATTCTTTCGCCGAGGCAATAAAAAATCGGGGTCAAGTTCCTTGGCAGCCGCGATATCGCGGACGCGAAGTGGAGTATACATCGGGCTTTACTAAGGTTCATCTCTTTTACAGAAGTCGTCATGGCATGTACAGGTGACCTTGTGTGTCCATTTGGGGTAGCAGGGAAGAGACCAGAAGTAACTCTGTGCAGTGCCAAGGTCATTGTTGCCATGGTCAATTGGTAGAGTGCCTGACAGTTGTAACAGGTGGACAAGGTCCAGTTACAAGCAATGACCAGCCTTCTGGGAAGCTATGTCCAGTAAATTCACTTTGAAAATTAATGGATTTGAAGTAATTCTTCTTGTTAAAATGTTTAGTTTCTGTTTCAAGATTTTGTTTTGGGAAATCTAATGTGAATTGTACCTGTATAAATTAACATCTTGTGTTTCTTGCAACTTGTCAGTGTGCAGTGGTGACAACAGACCTCTGCTCTGTGTGATGTGTACCCAGTGCTTTGTTCAACAGCAGAATGGCCTCTCACAGCTTGAGCTGGTTGATAGTAATATTTCATTTGCAATGCATGATGGGAAGTTATTGATTTCTGCTGTAGGTGGAAACCATGACCAGGATTTGAATTTGAGAAAAATCAGTTTCAGTAAATAAAAGCAAAAGGTTTTTGACAGAAAGCGATCAAGTCACTGAAACCTGAAGCAGGAATTTTCCTCTGACAACAAAAAAAATCCCCCTAGCAGACATCTATAACGCAAAGGCCTTATTCCATCCGCAACTTGTGTCCCAGGACCACATCTTTTCAACTCGTATCATAGGGCAGCTATTTACTATTTTCTATTTCAATCGCTGACTCTGATGTTTTTGCTGCAATTGCTCACTCTACCTCACTCTAAAAATATAAGCATAATAAATTAAAATTTTGTGCCTGGAGGAAGATTCGAACCCATGACCTTTGGATTAAAAGACAAGCGCCCATAGACACACGCCACGCAATCCAAGCCAGCAGAAGGTCGTTCTTTTGTAATACTTAAATAAATACATAAACGGAATAAAGCGCAAACATAATCATGAATAGCGCTACTATAAGACGAGTCAAAAAGATATGGTCCTGGAATACAAGTTGTGGATGGAATAGGTCCTCTGCCATCTATAACAGTATTCACATACCTTTTTACTCTCTCCAGGAGCCACCAGCAGATCAAGACAATCCAAGCAGAATGATCGTCCACAGCCTGTTTCTCCACACAGCACAATGTCTTTGCCTTCCGCACATATGGAACAGTATGACTGAAAAGACACAAATACACTGGTTAATGACTTATACCTGGCATCCAAACCCTATTTTGGGGCCAGAAATGTTAATTCTGGCATCCAAACCATATTTTGGGGCTAGAAAATGTTAACTCTGGCATCCAAACCCAATTTTGGGGCTAGAAATGTTAACTCTGCTCTGAGAGGTACAATTGTTTTTCATCATCTACAGAAAAAAAAATGACATTTTTAAGTTGTCCAACATTTTAGTGATTCCATACAGGCTATTGCGAGATCATACAGGACATGCAACCTGGCATCCAATCCCCATTTTGGGGCCAGAAATGTTAATTCTGGCATCCAAACCATATTTTGGGGCTAGAAATGTTAACTCTGCTCTGAGAGGTACAATTGTTTTTCATCATCTACAGAAAAAAATGACATTGGGAAGTCGTCCAACATTTTAGTGATTCCATACAGGCTTATTGTGAGGTCATACAGGACCCACTAGGGTCAATTTTCAAAACTCTCCAATCATGTTGAAAAATACTCCAAACTGCATAGTTACCATAGCTAGACGAGTGATCAGTTATTTGGAGGTATAGGTTCAAATGATTTAATATAGCCAGAAGTTAGGTTAAAGGTCAATGACCATTATGATCTCTAAGTTGATGGGTTTAAGCTATTTGTCCCCTCATTTCCAGAGCCATTGATCAAAGCTGTGACAAACTATAAATTTTGTTCATAATTGTGATTTCTTGAAGCAATGTGTGATCAATTTCTCTTACCTGAAAGCCGTCTGTATCATAAAGATAAGCGACTTCAAGGAACTCAACCTGCACAGAATAAAAAGACATCAATGAAATGAAAAGATACTAGTAGTAATTTCACCGTTACTAATTTCTTACTAAGTAAATTGAACCTGCATGTAAGACAAGGCACCCATACTGACACTTCTGCCAGTGGATCAGATGATACTAAAATCTAAACATAATTATAATTATACCCAGAGGGTGTTTTGAATCAATCCCATAATGCATTGCAATGTGCCTATACCATACTGTACTAAACACATGTCAGTACTTAGGGATAAAAAGTGTTCAGGAAGTTCAAGAACCACAAGACATTTCATGATCATGCAAAAAAATCCCCAAGTACTATAGTCAGGGACAGAATAAGGCAACCAATTGCGCGTCTGACGTAATTTGACGGTGCAAATCAAATGTCGGCAGTGAAGAATAATCTGTGAACATTTACAGCTTATTGAAACAGAAAGTTTACTTACATGAATTATTGTGTCCGTGCGTCAAAAACCAGACTCATTGGGCATGTTTTGACATTTTAAATCATATTTTGTTCGAACATGCCCCGCCCATATTACACACTCAAACCAATCACAGTCCATGTTGCGCTGATTGACAAACCTTGACATACGTGCAATTGGTCAACTAATTCTGTCCTTGACTATAGCACCTTATGGGCTAAGATGATTGTAAAAGTCAGGGTTTTATGTGTTAAGAATAGGATTTTTGTGGGATCACATGACCTTGTTGAGGTGAAATTTCCTTGTGCATTGTGGGATTGATTCAACACACCCTCCGATTTATACCCATAGCACCTACTCTGCGTCATACACTTTATTCTGGTAACAGGGAAAAACAAGAATTATGCGGTACGTTTAAGGTGGCCCCACAACTGTGGTTTAACCACATTTTATTGAAAATATGCAAATGAGCTCATTAATATTCATAACCTGTCCAAAAAGTATACAGCACATGACCTCATCATGTTCTATCACCATGCCACGTTAGCGGTTCATTGAGTAATCGGTTTAGTCTGAAGAGTGGATTAATGCTTTTTCTTCAAAATATGCAAATGAGCTCATTAATTTTTATAACCATGCCATGTTAGAAGTTCATTGAGTAATCGGTTTGGTTTAAGAGTCGATTAATGATTTTTTCTTCAAAATATGCAAATGAGCTCATTAATTTTTATAACCATGCCATGTTAGAAGTTCATTGAGTAATCGGTTTGGTTTAAGAGTGGATCAATGATTTTTTCTTCAAAATATGCAAATGAGCTCATTAATTTTTATAACCATGCCATGTTAGAAGTTCATTGAGTAATCGGTTTGGTTTAAGAGTGGATTAATGTTTTTTTTCTTCAAAATATGCAAATGAGCTCATTAATTTTTATAACCAGTCCAAAAGTATAGAGCACATGACCTCATCATAGAGAATAGGGGCAAAGGGTATATTTTAAGTATGCCAAAATCTCACCTTTTTTTAGAAATTTGGGGGATGAGGCTTAGATCACATATTACTTACAACTTTATGGCTTCAACCTGCACTAAATGAACAAGGCTGGGAAAGATTTCAATTTCCCTGGAACAAAATCAAATTTCCCTCCAAAATTACACATTTTCTCTTCAATTCTCTTGTACTTGTATTTCTTTATTTAAGGACAAAAAATCTCCCTCCAAATTTCACAATTTCCCAGGTAAGTGGTTCCCATCAAGTTCCCCACTTTTTACAGGCATCCTAAATAAACAGCTTATAAAGTAGCAAGCTATATACATAATACTTAAAATACAGGCTAATGATTTAACAGTGAATACCATGTTTCAACTTTAGGGAGTGATCCCTATACATTGTACATACCCTGCATACTTCACACAGTCCTCCCTCAAATAACGGATGCTCTGCAGTTATCTTCAGTTCACCACAGCCAATGCACATCTCTGAAAGAAATCAATCAATTAAGAAACAGCTCAAACAGAACAAGAGGCTGTTTGTTAAAGGTGTATTTTGTGATCCTAGCACCTCATTTTTTGTTTATGGTTCACTAGATATGCACAAGAACAGGTTATTTCCAAAATTTCAGTTGATTCTGACGGTGCATTTTGATGTTATGAGCAAATGGATATTTTTTTGCCGGTAATTTCTGTTAGTTTCTGAATTTGCATGCAAGATTAAGCACGTGCACTATACTTAGGCCAACGGTTCAGATGATATTAAAATTTCACCTTTTTTAGGCAAGTCGGGGGGGGGGGGAGGTATTTGGTGCGAGTCTTTTAGGCCATGAGGCCAAAGCAAAAAAGATGTTCGGATAAGAACCAAGGTGGCGCACCCCTGGGAAGTACATAATTCTTCCGAAATAACTTTCCTAAATTATAGAAATCGGTTCTATGTGTGTTCTCACGCCTAGTATGTGCACATTCTCGAGAAAATGAATTAAATGTCATCTCAATTTATGCCCTGAATATCAGTGACTCCGGTTGTACACCATGATTCATTGACTCCAGCAAATAATGGGGGCTATTGATAAGAAAATCCGCTCGGTATGTAGAAGACCAACACTTCACAGATTCCTTTTTCATCTGGAACTGCAGAGCCATTGTTATTATCCAAGCAACTGAAAAGATTGCAGGTGTTATACCATCACCCCGATTTAGATTAATTTTTCATGACGTGGAACACAAATTACCTGTCCTCTTTCATGAATAAATAAAGTTAGAGGTTCTACTGTGTGTTCAATTTTCTCTGACCCTATATTTCATCCTTTATTCGAAAGGGAAACAAAGGTAAACAAAGCCCATGAGAAAAAAATTGTTTGGCAAACTGTGACCTAACATCTTTGTGCAGAACCAAACCCTTAACTTGCCGCGTAACCCCATTTCTATGCAATTTATTGCGTTTATAGCAGAAATCGAAAATCATTCACCTATATGAAATGCAGGTGAACTGGTGCCGAACAAACTTTTAATTGAATAGAAAAGAGGTCCTATTATAAGTTATGGGTGTTGGTTCTGCACCAAGATGCTAGGTCATAGCTTGCCAATCAAAATTTCTTTCACGATTTTTGCTCATCTTTGTTTCCTTCCTGAATAAATGATAAAATATACGATCAAAGTTATTGAACTCCCATCAGAAGCAAGTTTTATTTTCTTCGTGAATGAGGCTGTAGCTCAATCTAAATCGGACGGTGAAAACAATTCAAAAGCTTTTAACGTCATGGACAATAACAATGGCTTTGCAGTCCCAGAGAATCTGAAGTCTTTTGTCCTATTCATAACGCGCGGATTTACTTATCAATAGCACCATTATTTGCTGGAGTCAATGGAACATGGTGTACACCCCTTGGTCACTGATATTCAGGGGGAAAAAGGAGATGACATTTAATTTATTTTCAAGGAAATGTGCACATACTAGAAGTGAGAACACACATAGAACTGATTTTGATAATTTTAGACATTTTAGCAAAATTATGTACTTGTTGGGGTGCGTCACCTTTGTAAACATTATGAGATCTGTCTGCTAGCCTATTTGGTTTTTCCTGTATTCAATTTTTGTGAAACTTTTAGCAGTTTACGAGAATCTAAGTGAATTTTCATGGATTCCTTTGGGGAGTCTGCGAGAGTAGACTATCGGACTCTCGCTTGCTGTAATTAGTACTAGTCAATTATTGTAAACACTGCCGTTCAGCAATTTATATGCTAATAGAGCCTCTAACACAACCTTATGTCCTCTTGTCAAAACAGTTTTTTAAACTGAAGATTCTCATGCCTGTGCAAAGTAGTTCCAGGAGGCATGTATACACCCTGCATGTGAGGATAGAGCAATTGGTCACATTTTTGTGTAACGCATTCGTTTGAAATGCAAGCTAATATTTCAGATTTGAAAAGCCTGGTTGCCAAAACAATTGTGTACTTATCATTCCATCATGAAATACCCAGGGACAAGTCTGCAGTTGTGCTAATACCAGTTTGTCAGGGCAGGGGGGTAGGACACGATCTGCTCGATTTGGGCATTGGGGATTTCCATGCCTAAGAAAAATGATGCTCTGTGGACAAGTCTGTTTTGCTGACTTATTGTTCAGTGAACCATATCTTGAGAACCACTCAACCTAAATGAACAATTTTTTTTTTCAGGCAAGATGCTCAATTACCCATTCTTTATGATAAAATAAAATCCACAGACATCAAAATGGAAAAATATCACTTTCATTTTGGGTCAAGTTTTTATTGGGTCACCCTGGATAACGCATGACAAATCCACCGAAGTGCTCAGTCAGGGCGCCGCTGTGGAGCGCCTTAGGCTGCTACAACACAAGTAAATCCAGAATGACAAGGAAGGCTTTATGGGAAGAAGTCCGATTTTAGATGCAGGAGGAAACCGAAGTTCTCGGAGAAAACCTGCGAGCACGGGTATGGATCGGCAACTAAATTCACATACGACACGGGCTTCGCAGGGGATTGAACCCGGGCCGCATTGTCCGCCCTCCCACATTTTATGTCAGAATGACATCATAAAATTTGCATGGCACCAAAACTGTCAATTTCATACACACAGTGTATAAGTGGAGGAAAATTCAATTTCTCAGAGTTGGAAAAATTGAATATTTGTGCAGTTTTGTTTTTTTTGCTCTAAATGATGGCAAATGACTGGTTTTATATAGAGAGAGCATTTTAGTGCCATAATGTTTTATGAGCCAGTAAAATTATTGCAAAATATAAATTTCCCCATATCCAGTATTTTCGGATTTCTGATGAATTACCCGTGTACCCAGCTGGTGTGCATTGTATCCTGTTACAGCAACCTCTGTGATTGTGAACAAATAAAAGCTGACTTAGAGATTTCCCGAAGAGGGCGCCCTCAATATTCAAACAAATCATGTTTTTTTTTTGCATGTACATAATGCTTGTCCATACACGAATCACTATGTGAAATACCTAAGCTCAAATCGAAGTCCTTCATATAGAAAATCAAACTTTGTTATAAATTCCAGATCCTATGGCACTGTTATACTATACATATATGTTTACTTGATCAAAACAAAAAAATGCAATTCATCATAAACTCTGGAAATGAGCATTTTAGTTAACTATCTCTAGTTCCTATATTCTTAATTAATACAAAAATATTTCAAAATCTGAGTCAGCCTATAAAGAGTTTCAAAATCTCCCTGAGTCAGCCTTTAAGAGTAACATCTGTCTTCATTGTCAAACTGCACAGAACAATACACAATTCTGTTTTACTCTCTTTTAAGAGTTAATTTCAAATCTTGTTCAAGATACGGATTTTAAAAGAAAACTTTCTTTTTCTTTTTGATCTCACAAAATCTAACCAACAATAATAATTTGAATAGACTCTTACCTTTTACAGTCAAACTTCCCCTTTTCAAATCTTCCAGACGTAAATCTGCAATTCAAATGTATTATAGTGTATAAACATGCCGGGTGTGAAAGAAGTCAGACAATTCACTGAAGCGTTGTAAGAAATTTTAGCCAACAATTTATAAAATGAATGTAAAAGATCATTGA